>JAUJYV010001089.1:0-22171 GCA_033995625.1 Ophyiulus pilosus
ATAGAAACCAATAGAAACCAATAACAAAATATCCTATTGATACCAATAGAAAACAATAGCCTATGATCCTATTGGTATCAATAGAAAACAATAGCCTATGATCCTATTGGTACCAATAGAAAACAATAGCCTATGATCCTATTAGTACCAGTAGAAAATAATAGCCTATGATCCTATTGGTACCAATAGAAATTTCTATTGTTGGAACAATAGAAATCTCTATTGTTTTTTTTCACCAGGGTCTGCATGTAAAGAGAATTGATCTGAATCTTACGGTTTATTGTGTGTTGTGACCATAAGTCAAATTTCGGACCTAGTGTCCTATGTGAGGCAGCCACTGATTATTGCTAAATGTGGGTTTTGGCTGGTGCGTCTAGCGTCTGTGACTAGTGCATGCGGCAAGTTGCAATGGCTAGTGGTGAAAAGTAGTGTTTTCAGTGGACTTTTGTTGCAATTTGTATCATGTTTGTGCAATTCCACACTATTTCCACATTTGCCCTCTGTGAGAGCTTTGCAGCGTTTCTCCCTGTGAAACGTTTGAATGTGTTTTGGGGATTGGTGGGAGCCCTTAGTTGTTTTTTAATTAGAAAACATGGACGGTACCATCGTGCGTTGGACAAGAATTCCTTGAGAATAGTGACATTGTCCATAGTAGGCATGAACCAATGTGCCATCGCACAGCATCTTAGAATCAACCAATCCTCTGTGACAAATACTCAAGTAGACTCACTAGTAGACACAAAAGAAGATCAGGGTAGGGCCGTCCACGAAGTACCACAGATGATATACAGTGGTGACCAAAACAAACGCAACTGGGTGATTAACTTTTTCAAATTGCGAAAAAAAAATCTATTGGTTAAAATTCAAGAAAAAACCATATGGATAGCTGCATGTACATTTCACATATTTAAATTTCTTTAAAAAAAATAAAAAGCAACAAAATGCACATTTTTTCACTGGACAAAACAAACGCAACTCCACACTAATCTTCAGATTACTTGGGATAATGGGATAATTTATTATTATTGCCGTTAGCTGCAATAATAATAAAAAATCGGCAATGTTAAACTGGAAATTAGGGATTGTTGTACCCGCATGTATGTTTTTTATAATTGATGTTTTCCTGTTTTGTAAATCACAGAAATGATTACGGCCTGAGGAAGTCTACGGACGAAACGTTGCCGCCAATAAAGAGTTTTCAACCTTTATACTGACTGTGTGTGTTTGATGGATATATGACTGTGGGAAGCTAGCCTTGCTTTCAGACTACCTTCCACAGGCCCTGATTCTCATCAGGGCTCACAGAGTAGCCAGACTAAGGTTTGCACAACAACATATAAACTGGAATAGGGATGCTTGGAGAACTGTTCTATTCGGGGATGAGTCACGATTTGCTCTCCACTCACGAGACAGCCAGGAGAGAGATATGTTCAGTGCAACATTTCCCCAAGAGTCTGTTATGGAGGGGGCTCCATTATGGTCTGGAGTGCTTTTTGTTTGTATGCCCGCACATATCTTCACAGGGTGGCGACCTGAATGCATAGAGGTACATCACAGACATTCTGGAACAATATGTGGTGCCTTCTGCACCATTTATTGGGGAAACTTTTTTGTTACTCCATGACAATGCAAAGCCATACACAGCTGATGTTTGGTGAGTATTGTGACGAGGTCGGTATTGCAGTCCCAGCAAGAAGTCCAGATCTTAATCCAATTAAGCATTTCTGAGATGTCATTGGTAGACGCCTTAGAGGCAGGATACCACTGCCAAGCACATTAATGGAGCTGGAGCAGGCAACACTTGAAGAATGGGAGAACATTCTCAAGAGACTCTAGAAAATGTGATTTCTTCAATGCCCAATAGGCTCAATGAGATTATAAAAGCAAGAGGAGGGGTTACACGTTATTGTTAAACAATAATTACCAATTTTCAATAGTTTTTCATGACTAAGTTAATGTCATGCATTGTCTTTTGTGGACAATATTTGTGTTTTGGAGTTCATACACAATGCATAATGTCAACATTAATGTCTTTTACTCTGATTACTACCCACATGCAACAATATGCCCACACACAATAATGCTATCTGCAAAACATTAGGTGATGCACCAATTTTGCACAGCAGTTTATGTTAATATGCTCTATAAACTACATTAATATGTTCTATAAAATAAATAGATCTCATATATTGTAGAAAAGCCTATCTGATTGGACTGTTAATTCTAACTGAAAATCAATTCGGCTAAATATTTGAAGGATTTTTGGTTGTGCACATTGGACTGCGACAAACGATTTGCTATCAGATCAAAAATCGGAACTTAGCATTACATATATGAAGAAATTCAAAATGTCATCACTTTTTGTGCATTTCAGACAAATCTTGTAGTCACACGAAATTAGCCTCGAAATTGAAATTGCCTTAGTAATGGTACAAAATAAATAGAAAATATTTTAATAATATTTTTTTTAATAGCACATCAGAATCTACCTATCAGACACCATTCATATATACAGTAAGAAATGGAGACAAGAATGGTGTCAATGTACCTTACGAAAAATAACATTTCAAAAAAGTAAGCATCAAAACCATGAAGTATCATAATTGAAAAAATATTCACTTACCAATGAAAGCTTCCTTAGTTTCCAGTGTTTGAGCGGTGCACAAATATGCATCATGCTAACAATTCAGAAAAAATAAAATTATATAAACACTGATTTTTATAAAAATAAGCCCTACTCTTGCATACAAGACATAACAATCAAAACAACCCAAAACTCAACAGGAAGCGAGGGTAAGCTATTATGGACGTCCATTAATGATGACATTTTTTAGTTTTCGGTTTATCTGTTTAGGTTTAATGTTTTCACTAGCCCCCTTTACAACACAAAAAAATCCTTTATACGAGGGTGGTTCAAATGAAAACCTTAAAAGTTTTATAAAATGCCAAAAAGTTGTATGATGGAATTGATATTTGGCGGTAGTGTTCCTTGAGTTTCAAAAAATGACAGACAGATGGCAGAGTGGCCTACATTACAGGATTTGGCAACAGCTCTTGTAAAAAGATGGCAGCCCCACTAACAACATGCACCGCGTTAGAGCAGCGATCTGTGATACGTTTTTTGAGTAGTGCGGGTGTCAAACCTATTGAAATTCATCGTAGGATGGCAGCACAGTATAGTGATTTCCCTCACAGTAATACGCCTGTTGTTCTTCACAAGCTCTTCCATTAAAGCAATGTTTTCGTCCGTAACTACGTGGTGAGCCTGCCCTGGTCGTGGGGGATCCCCCACAGATGTTACGCCGTTTTTAAACTTTCTATCCCACTCGTACACTTGCTGTAAAGACAAACACGAATCACCATACGGTGCTGCCCTCCTGCGATGAATTTCAATAGGTTTGACACCCGCACTACTCAAAAAACGTATGTTGTATGTGGGGCTGCCATCTTTTTCGAGAGCTGTTGCCAAATCCTGTTATGTAGGTCACACTGCCACCAGTCTGTCATTTTTTGAAACTCAAGGAACACTACGGCCAAATATCAATTCCATCATACAACTTTTCGGCATTTTATAAAAGTATTAAGGTTTTCATTTGAAAAAAACCTCGTAGATCATTATATAGCTTCAGTTCTGGGCTACATTTCTTTCACAACATTTCTGTGAATGGGACATCTCCTTGTTAAGAGAGCTGTGCAAGTTATTTTGAAGCCATTTGTGCACATCCTTGAAGATTTGCAAAATTCAAGAATTTATTCTAGGAAAATGCTTTGCCATATTTGTATGCAAATATTTTATCATAAATAAATGTTAGCATACAAATATGGCAAAGCATACAAATTAAATAACATCAAATACATAATATATACATATATATATGTATATATACAGTGGTGGACAAAACATATGCACATGGTTGATAAATGTTTTCAAGTTGCGAAAAAAAAATATTTACAGCTTAAACCCAAGAAAAAAACCACGTAGATAGCTAGCTGCATGTACATTCCATATATTTAATTATCAAGAGAAATGTACAAATTCATTTGAATTTCTGAAAAAAATTGTGTGTAATCACTGCCTTGCACCGGGAGGGCATTGATTCTCCTGTGGGGTGTCTTTCTAGGTTTTTCGATTGATTGAAAAAATTGGTCCTGACTGTGCCTGTTTGTACGGTCAATTTTTCTACCCACAATCCCCCACAAGTTTTCAATTGGGTTGAGACAAGGGGATTGAGGTGGCCACTTTAATATCTGCATGTGCATATCCTGGAATCAGGTTCTGACCACCATTGAAGTGTTTTGGTCATTGCCATGCTGGAAGAACCATTTCAATGTCATATCCCAATCTGCAAAAGGCAACATGACATCTTGAAGAATGTCCCTGTACATGTAATGATCCGTGATTCCAATAATGTGATGAAGTGGGCCTATGCCTTGTCTGGAAAAACATCCCCAGACCATAATGCTGCCTCCACCATGCTTGACAGTCTTCTGGCAATAACATGGATCTAAGTTTTTTCATAGTGGCAGGCACACATAACAATTTCCAACACTGCCAATGATGTTAAACTTATGCTAGTCACTAAAGACACTGCTTTCCACTTGACCACACTACAGTCACTGTGGGTTTTTGCAAATTACAACCTTTTCTTCAGATTCTTTTTGGAAATTAATGGCTTCGACAGCACACCTTCTAATGGTTCTACTTGATACCAAAATATTCAATTCCTTCTGTATTGCATTTGAAGATATAAAAGGATCTTTTTTCACTTCACTCACAATCATTAAATCATCTCTAGCTGTGGTTATACAAGACCTACCACCATTGTGAATAATATCCACATTTCCTGTGCTTTTGAACTTCTGGAGCAATCTGCATACGGCGAATTTGTGAACATCATATTTAACACAAATATCTTTTTGAGACATCCCCGCTTGATAATTAATCATCAATTATTTTGCCTCTCAAACCATGTCCTAGACTCATGAACCATATTGCATTGAAAAATTATTGTCAGTAAAACATGATTACTAACTAATAAAGGACTTTTTGTAATGTAAGTATGATTTATTACAAAATATTTAATTATCACAAGTAATCTTAAGATCAGTGTGAAGTTGAATGAATTGAAAAAAAAAGTTGCATTTGTTTTGTCCAGTGAAAAAATGTATACTTTGTAAGCTTTCTATTGTTTTTTTCAGAATTAGAAATTCTTTATCTCTTTAATATTAAATATATGGAATGTACACGCAGCTATCCATATGGTTTTTTCTTGGATTTAAACCACAGATATTTTATTTGCAACTTGAAAAAGTTTATCAACCAGTTTTATATGTTTTGTCCACCACTGTTTATATATATTTGGTCTTCAAATAAAGTGTCTCCCAACATATCCAGCACTCACATGATGATACATCATGCTCAGTGTGGTTTGGAAGCCACACTAAAGAAGTTGAGGAAGTTTCTACTGCAAACCTAATGACCGAGGAAGAAATACTTTGCAAGGAACACTTCAGCGATACATTTACACGAAATGATTCAGCAAGATATGTTGTACCGTTACCATATCATGATAATATCCCTAAACTCGGATCATCCAGAGAAGTTGCCCTTCGCAGATGGCTCAAGTTGAACGAAAGTTAGCCAAATGCTCTGATCAGAACGAGCAATATGATGATTTTATGAAAGAATATCTTGAGCTAGGTCAGATGGAGAGTAATCCAGATGATGAAATCAACAAGCCATCTAGCTCAAACTACTATCTTCCTCATCATGCAGTTGTCAAGCCTTCCAGCACAACTACCAAGCTCAGAGTGGTATTTGATGCTTCGTGCAAGACCTCATCAGGGGTCTCCCTCAACGATAAGCTGATCGTCTGCCAAAGTTGCAGACTGATCTCATTTAATTATTGATTTTTTTGGTGATTGTATATCATTGATTATCACTTCTTGTGATAATTCTTTGCATGCATGTGTGGATGTACTGATACACCAGAAGATCCTAAAGCTCTCTGTATGCGTGCTCGTGTGTGCGCGTTCTCATCAGTCAGTGCTTCTATTAAAAGTTGGTGTATTCTTAAAGTGTTCAGAAATGGGTTCTTTGCCAAAATTGAGAAACTTGGGCGCAGTAACTATAACACATGGAAGATCCATATGGAGTTGTTGTTGTTGTTGTTGGTTAGGGTTTAAGGGCCCAAAGGCGACTGAGGCTAAAAGGGCCCAACCGGTTCCAAGTTGGTCATGCAGAGGGTCTACAGGGCCAACTGTCTAAAATTCAAGCGACAGAAAGGACGATAGACTGACTGGACCCCAGTTTCGAAAAACGCCTTAAGTTAGCCCTTACTGGGGCCCCAGCCTAATTTTCACAGGACAACAGAAAATATTTGGAAGGGGTGAACAGGTGGCAGGGTGAGGGTTGAACACAGGATTAGAGTGCAGACAGGAGACGGTAATGGGTCAAATAATGGAAGACATTGGAGAATGGGATGGATCTGCTCTCTCCCAGAATGGAGGAGAGCTGTAGCGGCACTAGGTTGTTGAGGTTGTGGAGGGCAGTGCGTCGCAGAGCAGCGTAGCGCCTGCAGTCAATTAATATATGTGCAATGGTTAATGGTGTGGCACAAGTAGTGCACATAGGCTGGGGGTTCCTGTTAGGAAGTAGCTATGGGTGAGATGGGTGTGTCCCACACACAGGTGAGTTTAAATGACATCATCCCTCCGAGAGAGGGAACAGGGATGATGGGATCGATGCAAGGTGGGGTTAAGGGGGTGGAGCTTATTGAATAGCTGTGCATCCCATTGCCGTTGCCAGATGGAGCGGGTAGCGGCTAGAATGGTAGCACGAAGATCAGAGGCCATTTGGAGGATGGGAAGTGTGCATCATTGGCTGCAGAATCTGCGGCTTCATTGTCAGATATGCCACAGTGGCTGGAGACCCAGCAGAAATGAACCGTTTGGCTATTTGCAACTAGAGCAGAAAGGAGCTCTAGTGCCATGGCATGGAAGGGGTGGTGGGAGACAGCTGGAGAGGCCAAGCTGTCTAGGGAGCTACGAGTCGCTGTAGATGGTTGCAGTCTCAAGCAATCTGTCTCGGATTAGAGTGAGTGTTTGAACTATGGCATATAGTTCTGCAGAAAACAGTGATAGTGCCGGTGGCAGGTGAGACCAGCACCAACAGAGTCATTGTGCTTTGATCCATCTGTGTAAAAGGGAATTGATGATCCATATTGCTGTTTGTGGAGGTGGTATAGCTGCAACCATTGAGAAGGGGGGGATTGTATTTTTGAGGTTGGGGACAAGGGAGACTATGGTAGGCCGGTAGAGGCTCCACGGGGAAACCGGCCAGAGGATGCAGGGGGAAACATTTAAGTTTGCCAAACGTTGTTTTTGCCGAAGGGCATTGAAGCGGAGCCCAATGAATTCTATGATGGTCGGGCGGCTTGCAAAGAGTTGCATATTGGGGGTGGGGGGTGGGATGGAGGACTAGTGGATAGTTTGGGTGTGGGGTAAGAGGATAACTGCGTATAGTACACAGCCGTGAGCATGATCTGGCGCAGGGCAAGGAAAGGCTCTTGGGCTATTGCATGCAGACTCGGCACTGGCGAGGTGCGGAAAGCTCCAGTGCAGATTCGAAGTGCCTGATGGTGGACAGAGTCCAGAGCTTTCAGATATGAAGGAGGAGCGGAATTGTATACAATGCACCCATAGTCCAATTTGGCACAAATGGTGGCCTTGTATACACGCATGAGGGCTATACGATCGGCTCCCCAAAAAGAGGAAGATAGTACCTCAAGTAAATTAAGGTTTTTACGTGCCGGATATGGGGTTGAAAGGACAGTTTAGCATCGAGATAGATGCCCAGGAATTTGACCAGGGGCTGGAAAGGGATTAGGTTACCATTCAGTGGAAACTCAGGAGGAGGAAAGAGTACTCCCGTGGTCTTGGTGACAGAAAAACGGAATCTGTTGGAATCTGCCCATGAGCTGACCTTGTTCACTGCTATTTGAAGTTGACGCTGCAGATGAGCCAGGCGGCTGGGCCCACCCATAATGTGCAGGTCATCTATGTATAGCCCGCCTACTATAGAACAAGGGAGTACGTTTAAGATGTCGTTGAACTCCGTTTTCCTGTACAAATGTGTCAGAGAGGACCGAGCCAAGGCAAACTTGGAAAGTGCACCTTCCTAGAAAGTTGCGAATTAAGCATGGGAGGTGTCTGCGGAGTTTAAGTGGTGCAAGTCACGTAGGATTCCGTAACGCCATGTGGTGTCATATGCTTTTTCAAGATCGAAAAACACATATTGCATGCTGTCGCAGAACAAGTCTCCCGTATGCATGTTTCAAGTCTGAGTAAAGGGTCTATGGAGGACCTGCCCCTCTGGAAGCCAAACTGAAAGGGGGAGAGAAGGAATTGCGACTCGAGTATAAACATGAGTCTGTCATTAACCTTTCTCTCCATAACCTTACACAGGCAGCTAGTTAAGGCGATTGGCCTGTAATTTAAGGGATATGAGGGGTTTTTGCCTGGTTTGGGAAAGGGCACCACATATGCGTGTTGCCAGGGTGTTGGGAAGACTCCTTCCACCCAGATACGGTTATATATGGAGAGGAGGGTATTAAGTGGACCAGGGGGTAGGTGGAGGAGCATTGTATTATGAATGTTGTCGGGACTAGCGGATGTAGCTGAGCAGCTGGACAGGGCAGAGAGTTCAGTTTTTGTGATATGCCCATTAAAGGCAGAGGGATGACGTTCAGAGAATCAGAGTGGTTTCCGTTCCTCTTGGACTTTTATGCGACGGAAGAACTGAGTGTTGGTTGGTTGGTTAAAGTTTAAAGGCCCAAAGACATCTATGGCCATAGAGAGCATAAACAATGTTAAGGATATATCCCCATATCCAGAATTAACTCAAGTTCAAGGAAAGAGAAGGTAGAAGAGGAAAAGGCACGGTCGCGGCCGATTTTTAGACGAACTACCCCGGCCATTGCTTGGAAACCACTGTGGAAAACCACGAAAACCAGTCAGAGTAGCCGATCCAGTCGGGATTCAAACCTGAGTGTCCCGATTGCCAGGCGGATAGCATTACCACTAAACCACCTAGCTCGGTGAAGGACTGAGTGTAATGTGCACAGCTAGAGCAGTACGTGAAGGATTTCCCAAGGGTATTGCAGATGTCTGCAATTTGAGAAATCTCTCTAACGCCCTTTTGCAAAATGTGAAGGGCAGGGGAATAATACGATCCCCGCACCTTATGTATTCTCTCATAGCACTCTGGGTGGAGTGCAGAAGGTTAGGGAGGAAAGGAAAGTTCGCCAGAACTCTAATTGGCTGTCGACGGACAGGTCGAGCAAGTGCCTGCGCTCGCTTAAAGACGGCTAGATATTTAGAAACGATTGCCCAAGCACGTTGCTGAGCAGCTCGATGTTTCCGGCATTCTTGGTTCATCCAAGGTTTGGGGTAATGAGGTGGTTTGGAGGAAGTACGGGCAATGGTTAGGGAGGCAGCTCCAACGACACCAGCAGTGAATTGTTCAACAGCTCCATCTATGTCCAGATGATCGAGGTTCTGGATGGATGTTGAACAGAGGCTCGCAAATGCGAGCCAGTCGGCTCTGGACGTGATCCACCGCTGAGGGCGAAGGAGAGATTGACTTGGAGGTGTCCAAGTGATATGGATAGGGAAGTGGTCGCTGCCATTGAGGTCTTAGTTGGGGTGCCATGACAGTAGAGGAAGAAGGGATACAGAGCAGAAGGACAGGTCAATGTTCGAGAAGGACCGCGAGGCTGCGTTGAAGTATGTGGGGTGGAAGCAAGGACAGCTTTCATGACTGCTCCCCGTGAGTCACAACATTGGTTTCCCCCACATAGGAATTGTCGGCATTAAAGTCCCCTAGCAAAAGATAAGGTTTTGGTAGCTGGGCTACAAGGCGCAGAAAGGTGGTAAGTTGAATCGGAAAAGAATCCGGAACATAGATCGAGCATACTGTGACCGCATGTGGAAGGGCAATCCGAACAGCCACAGCCTCCAGCGGGGTGGAGAGCACTAAGGGGTACGATGAGAGGATGATGCGCACTAGCAGCGCAACCCCACCGTGAACATTGGCACCAGCTCTGTCCTTACGGTGGACAGTAATACCACGTAGCGAATAAGGAGTACTCTCCGAGAGAAAGGTCTCTTGGAGAGCCACACAAGCAGGATGGTGTAGGGTTATTAAATCGTGCAGTTCTGGCGAGTTGCCGCGCCTCACCACGACAGTTCCACTGAATGATAGCCATTGGGATCGCAGAGTCAGACAAGCTATTTGGCAGAGCGTCTGCCAGCACCAGGCTTGTCCTTGTCCTGATGCTTTACTGTTGGTTTCGAGGTTTTCCAGTTCTAGCAAGTGGATCGGATGCCTCGGCATCCATCGGTTCCATGTTGGGCATAGATCCGGAGGAAGCGTCTCGGGCGCCGCTGCGGATGGCTGTAGGGGACGTGCTGGTAGAGCGGGAGACAGGATTTGCCTTCCGACTCTGTATTACCTGCCAGCTATCAGTGGCAGGTGAGCCAGGGGCTTGATGAGCGGGCAGTGGTGTTCCTCCAATTGGGGATGGAGGGGCAAGGCCATCGGCTGTGATGGTTGGGGAGGGTTGGCTTGGGTGTGGGGGTAAGGAGGGGGATGGTTGGATATGTGGGGTTGGGAGTGGCTCATCGGCGGTGTGGTAGGGGAGCCAGGCGTATTGGGCGGGTGAGACAGAGTGGGTTGAGCTCCCATGGTGGGGTTAACAGAGGGGAACATGGCTCCCAACTGCCTTGAACATAGCATGCAGAAACTGTGTGTCATGGGATACAGATAGAGGACTTGGTTCTGTTTGCACAACAATGGAGTGCTGTGCAGAGCGTTTGCATTGAACAGGCGTGGCAGATATCACCTGTGCAAACGATTTATTAAAGCTGGGTGGTTTGATGGCTTTAAACCTTTTACGGGCTTCTGGGAGGGAGATATTCTCCTTAACCTTTAGCTCCATAATGTTTTTTTCCAGGTATTTGGGGCAATCGCTGGACCACACGGCATGTGCCCCTTTACAGTTGACACATGCTGGCTCGCTTTGACAGGCAGCCTCATGTGCAGGCTTGCCACTTTGGATACATAGGGCCTGCAATTTGCACACCAGCTTGGTATGGCCGAATCTCTGGCAACCAAAGCACCTAGTAGGGTTTGGTATGAACGGCCTTACCCGAAGGTTGAGGAAACTCACTTTGACATTTTTTGGTAATTTTAGCTTTGAAAAAGTTAGTATAAGAGTGGCGGTAGGCTTGACTACGCCATCTCGCCACCTGGTAATTCGTTTTACAACAGTCACATGCTGAGCAGAGAGGAAGTCAGCAAGCTCCTCCAAGGTGGAATGGAGTAAGTCAGGGGAGCTGACAACTCCTCTGCTGCTATTTAGAGACTTGTGAGCCTCTGCTGTGACTGAATGAGTGGCAACAAACATGATGTTAAGCAACTTTGTAACTTGAGAAGGTGTTCGTGTTTCCATGAATAGGGTGCCGTCTCTTAGCTTGGTGACACCAAGATCTCCGGTGCCAAGGAAGCTAGAGATGTCCTTGTAAATAGCAATGGGGGCGGGGAGTTGCAGGAGCAGCTCCGGAGCTTGGGCGGGTTGAGTCTGGATGACTCGGACGGGGTCGTTTTCCGAGTACCCCACTCAGTTTTGTATTTTTGGTTTCAGCGAGCTAGTTTTACACCCCGCTTTTTTCCCTGTCCTATCCAAACCAGTTCCAGCTGGAAACAGTGTGCGGACCGGTCAGTAGCCTATTGGGGCAGGGACGCTAGCTTCAGGGCGGGCACACACTGACCAATAGGGTTAAAGACCCCTCCCACCAACAACTGTGATCCCTGGTGCCCTGATATTCGTGGCCTGATAGTCAGGACTTATCACCGGTATCTATCAGTCTGGTTTTTTGCTGCCCGGGGTAGCCATCCCCGGGGGGGCTAATAAGGGTTAGGGTTGCCAAGTCCCAACACTATACAAACTACCAAAGGTGCAGTATAGGCAGACAAGTCTGCAAAGAACTTGCGTATTACCAGAACAGGTGACGTGTATCTGGATTTAATGGGCCACTATCAGTCTAACCCCTCGCCTGAGACCTGGCTGCCAAAATACCGCCAGAATTCCCTCAGGGTCGACGAGGTACACAAGCCCCCCACCACGTCAAGGTGGTGGTCCCTTTTTGAGGGGGTCCATATGGAGTGCATGCTCATCATTGCTGAATTATGGGTACTGGTGAATGGTGACGAAGTATGTCCAGCAGATACCCGAGACATTGCAGTGACGAGATCCTTGTGGAAGAAAAGGGATTCTAAAGCAAGATCCATGATCCTACTTGCCATTACAATTACGGAACTGAAACCTCTATGCGACCTTCAGACTCCAAGGGACGTCTGGATCAAACTGGAAACCGTGTATGCGGACCGGATGCCAGTCGGGAAGATGACGCTGCTTAGGGATATTTTAACGATGAAACTACCAGAACGGCGTGATCCAAAAGAATTCCTCGATGAGTTTTTTGACAAGATGGGGAAGCTGCAGAAGTACGGTTTAAGCAACCCCGAGACAGTCTACTCAATGCTATTAATACTAGCATTGCCAAAGTCTTACGATGGACTGGTTTGTGCAATGGAATCGAGAGATGAGTTGCCAGCCTTGGATGCAATGCGTCTCAAAATCATTTACCAAGCCAAGACCTGGCAAATCCGCCAGGATGACCGTGGAGGTGCGCCAATCGCGTGCCCAGCTACACATGTTTGCTGGGAAGGGCAAAAAGTCAAAGAAGAAGGCTGCCAGAAAATCTATCAGTCTCAGGGGACCGACAGAGAAGCCAAATAATGGGAAGGGGACCCATCCATTTGTGTGCTTCAAATGTGGAAAACCCAGACATAGGATTGCAAAATCCCCGTAACTCAATAACCAGCACGGGAACACTGGTGGATTGGCCGCCACGCAGGACGAGGCCGCCATGTTAACCCTAACTGGGCATAGAAATTCTTGGCTCTCAGGAGAGAGTAGTGGAACACTGTTTTTGGCTATTAAGGGTTCGGTGCCAATCACGGGGCAAGGGTGTGCCCAACTTCAACCGAATGGTGTCGGGAAGAAGACAAAGTCGCTACCAGTTTTGGAGGTCCTTCATGTACCGGACCTTCATGCCAATTTATTAACTGTCTTAAAGCTGACGAATAACGGATTCTCCGTGAACTTTTCGAAAGCCGAGGCATTAATGAAGAAAGGAAACTGAGAAATCATCATGAGGATTCCCCGAAATGGAAACTTGTACATGGTAACGGGCTATGAGCCTGGAGAGAGCAAAAACCTGGCGGCTGCAGCAATCCCCGTAGGGTCGGGTGGCTCATTTCAGTGTTGGCACGAGCGCTTCGGCCAGCTGAATGCAGGCACACTGAACTCCATGCTCAGGTCCAATGCCGTTGCAGGGTTGAAGTTCGGGGCCACTGAAAAGGATGCTTCGTGTGACGTGTGTGTGGCTGGTAAGGCAACGGTGAAGCCTTTTCCAAATTCCGGCCACATAAAATCCAAGTCTCCGCTGGAAATTGTCCACATGGACTGGGACAGTCCATTTTTGGTTTAGGGGTCCCAAAAATAACTTGGTGAAAAATACAAGCCCCTTGTTCTCTCTCACTCTGTTCCTGGACATCATGGTGGATGTCCGTATATTCCTAGGTGTGGAATTTTACATTTCAGGACTGGACAAGGGCACAATTTTTGTAGGTTATACATTAAAGAAGAACTTTGGGATTTGTTTTTTAAGTGTTTTCTACAATATGTTTTGGTGGTTTTATTTCATTTTAGTGTTTTGAAATAAAGTTAACATATAGTAAGACACGTGTCTTTGTGTTAACGGCTTGGCCTTTGTGTTCCCTTTGGTTTTCTTTTTAGTGTAGGAAGAAATCTCACCAAGGAATTCCTGCTAAAAAGGACTGAAGAAATAAGGTAAGTGAAATGTATTTTATAATCGTAAAATACATTCCTTTTTCATAAGTTAGGCTTATTTTAGCACTCTGTGTCATCAGGTCAGAGTTAGTTTTTACTGGTTGCGCTCAGTCCTATGGACTGAGGGATATAGAGGCCAGAGGAGTTTAAATTAGATTTAATTAGATTTAAATCTTACATAAAATTGAATATCCCCGCCTGTGTTGCATTACCATACATTACCATACGGGGTGACAAAATTTTTGAATAGTTGAATTGCCGGCAAGTTGGCAAACGACCTGGTTAGTGCATTAATTGGATGAGAGCTATTCAGAGGCTGCTGCTTTGGGTGTTTGGGTTGCTTGCGTATTAAAAATTAAAATTACACCAGTTTTTCCAACAGGAATCCCCATTTCACGAGAATTGTTGGTGCAGCGAATCAACATCATAGATTCATTCAGCGGGTATTTCGAGAATGTATAGAACATGTAAAGGAAACTGGCTACACAACTTCGCCCTATGTTGGAGTATTGTGCATCTGTTTGGAACCCTCACAGGATGGTACACATACAGGATATAGAGATGGTTCAACGTAGGGCAGCGAGATTTGTTGTGGGCAGTTATCAGCATTCTGCAAGTGTGACAGAGATGCTTCACTCTCTAAATTGGGACACGCTGAGGTCCAGACGCGAAAAGTTATCTATGGGTTTATTTAAATGTTTTCAGCTTTCTTGTAATGCACATCAATGGAGTAGACATACTCACTCGCACCCTTTGACTGAGCTTCGGGCCAGGTCGGATGCTTACTATTGGTCTTTCTTCTTGCATGCGACTCGACGATGGAATAGCCTTCCTTGCGAATTTCCAGACTTAGTGGAAATTCAATATAAGAATGATGTCTCAGTCGCTACTGAGGAGTATTCTCCTGAAACTGGGTACGACCCCCTACCATATGACATTTATTTGCTGACTGTAGGGTACTGAATTGAATTGAGTTGCAAATTGAGTGACGGAAATTCAAGACTGCAAGTATTCTTGGAATCATGTAAGTCGTGCTGACAATCCAGCAGATTGTGCCTCTCGGGGAATCTCCCCAGGCGAGTTAGTACAACATCCTCTATGGTGGCATGGTCCAGAATGGCTCCAACAGGAGCTGTCAATGTCAACAGATGTTCCCTGCCAAGATGATGTTCTTCCAGAGGAAAGAATCCACGTGACCACAACCCATGTGACGAATGACATGACCTTATTGGAAAGGTTCTCATCTCTATCAAAACTTCAAAGAGTTCCAGCCTATTGTCTTCGGTTTGTCAATAATGTCAAGGCAGCACCTCAAGATCGTCAATATGGAACTCTCTCAGTCAAGGAGCTGGATCTAGCACTTCTAAAGTTAATCAAGTTGGTACAAGGGGTAAGGGCATGTAGAATTGATCGAGTATGGGGTTTTGACCGAGTGATGATTAGTAGAGTTGGGAAGTGGTTGGAGTTTGGAGTCGGGAGGACCTTCATTTGGGCGATGTGTTTTAGCAAGGGGGTGGACACTAGCATTGTCAAGGACAGAATATGATCATTTGGTATGGAATGTCGAGGCCTCCATATAATCATCTCTAGTGTGGCCATTTAGTATGGTTAGATATCTGACTTCACAAAACTACAGGAGTTTTGAACCCATAGGATTTAGAATTAGGTCTGAGGACTGTCGTTGTAGGTTAATGAATGGGAGGTGTGAGTCGAGGATGGGAATCTCATTGTGGGCTGCTGTTCTTGCAGATATGGTTGCTATACGTGTGTAAGGGTCCCTAATCACGTAGTAATCATATAGATGCTGGCTATATAGATGGGGGTTCGACACAGAGTAGGGAGTTGGGAAATTATTGTAGAAAGGAATATTTCGAGGTCCGATCTATGGCCGAATTGTATTATTACCGGTGGATTCGTCTGATCGAGGTAGCCCTGCCCAGCGAATGAACAGCCTCCAGCACCAAGGTATTGGTGGTTCGCGATGTTCAGGATTCGAAAAAGATCCCTACAATGCTGCGTCCAGTCGTTCATGTTTGGGGAGGAGGCCAAATAAATAGCATGCAGCATTCCCGTCTTGAGTAATTCTCGAGCTCCTTTATTCGGTCCTCAAGGGGGGTAGACGTCTTGGGATCTTGGTGGAAAAGCTGCTCCCCTGATTGTGGGGGTCCTGCAGTAGATCGTCGGCTTCTGCACGCAGATCCCCAATAATTCTTGTGTGGCGGCATGTCTGATATCTGCGAGGGTGTTTGAGCTTTCGATGTTTTTTTCTGAGCGTGTCCAGGTTTGTTATTAATTTGGAATCTATGGCGGTGAGTCGATCCGAAATGGACCGCTTGGGAGTCATATATAGATAGATCAGGATTGTTGTGGAAGGCGAGAATGTCATTCTTGGGGCTGAGGTTTAGAGGAACTGGCCTTTTGGTCCCGGTGTCTATTGGTGAGGACATTGAAATGGGATTTGGAGGGCTGTTTGTGGATATATGGATATTGTGTATTATAAGAGGGGACCTATTTGTTGTAGTGGAGGGAATAAAGGGGTTAAGCAAGACCAAGTCATCTGCGGCGGCGGAGTTTGAGGGAGGGGGTGTGGAGAACGAACGGTTGTTCCTTGATCAACTCTCTGCCAAACTGGTGGTTCGGCCTGGGTTAGATCATATACCTCCAATTGTGCGAAATATGGCTATGCACAACGCGGATAATAATTGGAGTGAAGGGTATGTTGAGAGGGGGAGTTTAAGAGTCATATGGGAGAATGGGACACAGATTTGCAGAATGAACGCACCGTCTATCAAAATCTTAGTTGACCATTTTTGAGTGCACGCTGCATGCACATCCCCATAATACTGTAGCTACATTTGCAAATTGTGGCTGATATGTGGGTAGAAAATGCAATTGCAAATTCCTGATGCCATAATTTTATGTGGACTTTTGAAATAGAAACATAAAATAATGCTTTAAATTCATGTTGGTCAGGCACATTTCTAGCTGCACTGAACATTATGGAAAAAATTGAACGTAAAGCAGTGTCTATTTTGGTACACCGTGTTGATGAAATTGAATAAGTTCATAGAATAATAACAAAATCCAATTAAAAAACCCCTACCATATGGCATTTATTTGCTGACTGTAGGGTACTGAGCTGAATTGAATTGAAAACTCACCTTTGTCGGCTGCACATTAGGCATTAAGATATCTTTAGTGAAGACATCTTGATTTTGAACCGAACTTTGGCTTCTGAAATGTTTGGAAGTGGTGTAGGGAGCAACAATTGCAATCACCACAACTTGAATTGCAATCCAGAACCACATTTCTGTAGGATGGTTTGAAGACACAATAACCATCGTCTTATTAATCCAGGTTATTAGTTTCTATGATCTTCTTAGTTGGTTCCGCAAATTTTCTTCAGTCTGAGGGGAAAAAAATTCACTTGTAATTAAAATCCCTAAACATAATAGAACAGTGGTATTCAAACTGGGTTATGAAAAACCATTGGGTTGCACAAAGAATTTTTAGGAGTTCTGATACATTTTTTTTATATAAAAGAGGGTTTTATTATTTGTCGATTTCTTACCCTTTAAAACATGTCAATATCAGGATTCCATAAAAAATCCCTGCCTTGTATGGGATTTTGATCACAATTTCAAGAACATGTGTTTTTCCTGGTGGCCTAATACTTTTTGGCAGAAGATTATTTGTGTGTGAAAAATTGATATCGAGTTTTAGGACAATTCACGATTTAATTTTTAATTGTCCAGTTGAAAATACCAAACAAATGAAACACAGTGTAGCCACACAAAAAGCCGAACCTTTTAACTTTTTTGTTTCTACTCAAAGTAAATCCAATTTTGCACAAATTGAGGTGACCAATCTTTATCGTGGTCTGCAGTTTGTAGCGCCTTAGCAGAAGCGCAAGGCAGAAGTTAGACACCTATATTCGACTTTCTTAAGGTCGAAGGTATGGCAGGCAGAAGGTATACGAGAGTAAGAGTTTCCTCGGAGAGAGTGGACTTATGCTGGTGAAATTAAAACACTTCGTCTGGATGCGTCTCTGAAAGTTGGTTGCAAAAATAAACGAAGTTTCCAGTTTCCGTTTGAATTTTAAGTTTCTTTATTCATGAGTTACACGTTGAAAAAACCAAAGAACTATTTTAAGAGCAATAGGCTCACTTTAACAAGTTATTTTTCTCGTCTCCATCAAGACCGTGAATAGGTCTATCGCGACCGTGTCTTGGGTCAGGACTGTGGTTAGGTACTGAAGTGGTGTTTTGCAGGTCCTTATATATGGGACCAGAAACACCACGTGTTACTGAGTGACCAATGTCACTGTAATCTAAAAGAGGTTAATTCGCATAATTGGAGTCACATGACTTTAATTATGGAAATTTCCATGCTCGGGGACGGAAATTGACCGTTAGTTATTTTCGTCCAAATGGGTCGTGCTCCGGTATGTGCGATATGTGCTCCGGAAATGTTGATTTGTCATGTCTTTTTTAACTGCTCTTGCGTTATGTTCAATTGCATTCGAGCTTGTGTTCCAATTTGCTTGCAGAAAATGTCTCTAGGTGGATTGAGCAAACTTTTACACAAAATTGATTCAACTGGATCGGCGAAATGCAGAGTTGCAAGTGGAAGGCCCAGATCTGTGCATACAGAAAATAGCATTACCGATGTTAGGGAGCTGGTACTTGGCCAACAAAACAAATCAGTCATCAAAGGCAGCGTGAAATTTGACGCAAATTACAAATATCAATCTTCTGTTCAAAACATTATCAACAAAGATCTCCAACTAAAGTGTTAAAAAACAGATCACCACTGAACTAACAGAAGCAAATAAACAGGCACAATTGCATCGCTCACGAATTCCTATTAGAAGATATCCTGCACACATGGTCCCATTTATCTGGTTTAATGATGAAAAGTTGCACACTGTCTCAACTCTTGGAAACACTCAAAATGATCATGTTTACGCTAGGAGCGATATGAAAAAGCAGGAAATTGATTGTCGTTGCAAATAAAATCTCGTTTCAGCAAGTTCATCATGATTTCAGTTGGTGTTTCAATTCAGGGACACACTCACATATATTTTATTGAGTCTGGAGTTAAAATCAAAGGGGGCTACTATCGAGTCATTTTTCTAATGCAAAACCTTCTGCCCGATATTTGCAAATTTTCGGACTTGTCTGTGCTCCAGAAAAATGGTGCACCAGCACACAACGCTCGAGAAACTGTTCAACTTCTCCTTCCACAAACTTCTGATTTTATATCACCTAATAGCCCCGATTTGAACCTTGTTGATTATTACATCTGAGGGAATTTGGTGCAAAAAGTGTGCGAACAAAGATTCGTGATGTCAACGAGTGAAGACGCCGAATTCTGGCCACTTGGGATGAACTAGATCAAACAGTAATAGACTCGTCCATTATCCAACTCCGGGCATGTGTTGCAGCAGATGGAGGACACTGAGTAGAAATTACAATAGCTATTTTGTTCGTACGTCTGACTGTTGCCTATATTTGTGCAAAATTGGATTTATTTTGATTAAGAAAACAAAAGTTACGAATTGTAAATTAAAATAAGTTACACTGCAATTACAGAAGCACACATGTGAGGCATTGATTCCACCAGCTTTTGGTATATACCAGATGGTAACCTCTCAAATTCCGTCTGGCAGTTACGCAGTAGGTTTTCCCTGTCTGCAAGCCGTATTTCAATACAGGGGAAAGACAAACTGAACGATCATCAAAATATGTTGAATACACAAGGGCAAACGTAAATATAAGGACGAGCTGTGTAATTACAGACCAGTTGCTGTCATTAGAGGTGTACCTATAGAAGTTATATGCAAACATTTTGAGCAATATCCTACAATAAGAATTTGAGTTAAGCAAAATATTGGTGAACTTCCAAAACGGTTTTCATAAGGGAAGAAGGGGTTCAGATAGCCTGTTTGTTATTACCCAGATAACTGTGATTGTGAGAAAGAGGGAAAGCACCTTCACATAACTTTTCTAGACATTAAGGGAGGAGCCTTCGATAATGCAAATCGCAGCACTGCATGGGACTAGCTAATTATGGGATATTTAGTATGCTGGAGAGGTCTAGCATGGCTTTATGTCATGACAATTACCAACTGTAACCGTGGATGAAGGTTTTAGACAAGGATGTATTTTGCTTCTTGTATACATGGTGAACAAAGTCATTATCTTTCCTAAATAAGTTGCAGATACGAAAATTCTGTGAGTACATGTCTATAGAAAGTCAGGGGTGCTCTATCCAAAGGTGGAAAACCATTTGACATATGGAAAAATAGACATATGGTCCCAATATGAAAGTGAAGAGCACGTCGATATTAGTCTAAATCCATTGCTTCCCAACATGAATTTCACAATAAAACGTAACACATCACGTAACTAATTGCTTTACACTTAAAGTGATTTATTTTAAACAAAAAACAACAATTGAAAGAAATTGCCATTCATTTTGGCAAATTGCTCTTTAAAACTAAAACATGAGACTGCATCGACCAGCTTGGTCAACTTCTCACCCTAACGAAAAAGATTTATTGCTCATAAATCACAAAAGCTCACTAATAGCTCATTAGTTAGCACCCCCTGCTATTTAATTTCAGAAAGTGACAAAAATGAAAGTATTAAATTCAAAATCGCTACCTATCAGCTGGATGGGTTAATTTTGACCCTTACAAAATCATAATACAAAATGCAATATTGCAATAACTGTAATTATGCTTGGTGGTCCTTAATAAAAGATACTACCAAACAAACAACTTCAAAGCAAATGTTCAAAGTGCTCCTTGTTCTCCAATGCACATTTCTGCCCGATATTGCACAGAACGTTCTACCTGTCTTAAGGTATTTTATTATGTTTAGACATGCTTGTTGAATACGTGCTTGCAGATCCGCAATTGATGTGTTTGGTGTGTTGTACACGATCTCTTTCACATGGCCCCACAAAAACATCATTTGGTGAGAGATCTGAAGTACGTGGGGGCCATGATACTAGTCCTCCTCTGCCAATCCACCTATTAAGAAACATGTTATCCAACATCTGGCGAGTAGTGATGGCATAAAGTGGTGGAGCACCATCATGCTGATACCATGCTGATAGGTTTTCCATTAAACAGGCACCACACCATTAAGTAGTGTCATTTGGTATCTCTCAGCAGCCAGAGTACCATTCATGAATACTGGTCTTACAATTCTACCATTAAAGATTCCACACCAGACGTTAATGCGCCAGTTTGTCTGATGGTTTACTTGTGTGAACCATCTTTGGATCTCTTGTGCCCAGTAGTGACTATTGTGCATGTAGACAACCCCATTACAGGTAAATTGTGCTTTATCTGTCCAAATAACATTGCTAGAAAAGCGATTATCTGTATCCAAGGAGTTTATCAACCAGTTGTTGTAAATTACACGGGCCTCATAATCACGTTCTTCCGGTCCTTGATGACAGTTCAAATTGTATGGGTGGAAATTATTTGCATGGAGAATATTAAACAAAGAAGACTGGCTAATACCAGAATCCCTATGTTACCCACTTCCCCTTTTTCTATCCAGAAAGGGCACCTCCTGTAGAAGTGGTCCTTGCAACATTATTTTAGGGATCTAGGGAATACGGGGTAGCGTTGGTCATAGGTCCCGCCTTCTCTCTGGAAGCTCTAGGGGTCCTTTTATTCCCTAATTAGGAGGTGTAGAGGGGATTGTGTGACATAGTGGCTCTAACAGAATGGCCATTAACCAGTTTTTTTATTCCAACATGGACATAATATCATAAAAAGAAGATAAGAAAAGGGGCCTTCTAGCCCTTACAACAAAATCAAGAAACAAAAACATGAAACAATAATGGGCCTCACAACTAACTCTAATTCCTTAACTTAATGGAGGGCTTCCTATCCTTTAACACTGGAAAAGAAAACTAAGGGCTAAGACAATTCATATTACCACAGATGACAGATGACAAGGGGCCCGCACTCCCTTGTGAGGGTCTGGAAACTGAAACTGTTGCTGGAGGTCCTTTGGGTTGACCTTCTGACTGCTCTGGTCCTTCACCCTCCTGACTCTGATTTTGCAGTGAAAATGATGGTCCTTATACACAATTTTTGGTTGGGAGAAGCCCTTTATGATGCATTCTGGGTAACAGGAACCTCATTACTAATTCCTGTATATTAATTT
>JAUJYV010001090.1:0-22151 GCA_033995625.1 Ophyiulus pilosus
GCATGCTTGTTATCTTCCTCAAATTATATAATGGGGTGCATTTTGGGGGCTGGAACGGATTAATGGCATTTCAATTACTTTCAATTGGGAAAATTGCTTTGAGATACGAGCATATTGACATACGAGCAAGGTTACGGAACGAATTAAACTCGTATCTCGAGGTATCACTGTATATGATAGCGTTTGTACCTTCATGTTTACCGTGCGTGTTCCACGGCTCTTTAAAGGTCATTTCATTTTCAGAAACCATGAGAAATACTTTTAGCTTGCGGTAGCATCCTTAAAAGCATTGCAGCACAAGGAAGGACATCGAAAGAATCAAGCAATGAAAGAAATATCGACATCTGTCAGCGGCACCTTTTGTGCCTTCGCATTAAGTCAGTTCAGAGTTTACCAAGCTCAGATAAGTTAAAAATATTGGAGAAAATCTTTGTGGAGGGAGACTCGCGAGTGTTGTTATGAAAGTCGAAGACACAGCAGTTAGTGGTTATATCGCGAGGTATCATAATGTATTTGGAAGGAGTGTAAATCAAGACCCCCGGTATACGTTGCTGGTAACAGCTTCCCAGGATAGAGTATTTCCACTCGCGCTTCAATGCTAATAAATCTCTGGACATATCCCATAGCTTTCACTTTGAGTTTATAAAGCCCATATGCTCTCAGGGCTGTATAAATCTGTCTTCTGACCAAGACATGTCCACACAGCGCCACAACGATGTCTTCGGTGGGTGAAAAATGGACATATAATCAGTATTGGTCAGGGATTTCGCCTTGCGGAGGCCAACCATGCATATAATGATCTTTCATAGTAGTGTTTGTGCAATATTTACACAAGCACGATCTTTGGGACAGGAGATCGATGGCGGTGGTAACGGTCAGCAGGGTGTTTGCGCATACGAGCATTGCTTCTGAGGGAATCGATTAAACCGATTTTCACACTGCTGTACGTTTAGGGAAATATCCGGGCGAAAGTGGGTTAAACAAAGAAGCTCGACATCATTGCCGAACACGAGTATTCGCTCCGAGTGGGCGCGCGGAACAATGCCATCTATCAACAGCTGACTTGATGATTTTTGGCATGATAAGTATCATCATTCTTGACACGCGATTGTTCTCCTTGGCGCCTGCTGACGACTATTTCATGTTAAATCGATGGAGATAAGACCTCATCTACAGTAGGTCGATGGACAAGTTCGTAAAGGCCACGTTATTTATTGGTCGTGAAGGCGATGCTAATTCAAGCATGTTTATTAAGCGTCGTGATGCTGCACATTATGGACAGCCAGTTATGTAATAAGTGGCGAGCCCTTTTTCCGGAATGAAATTGGCTTAATAATCTTACCACTAACTGCTATACGCGTGTTAGAAACCAGGAAGCTGACTGTAAAATATATCTGATAATTTGAGAAAGATTGTTGACCCTTGCTGGTTACCACGTGAACGTCACGTATACGTCATTTTTATCCAGTATAAACATAAATGATATCGGGATAAAGAACATTTTGTCGCACATTTAAAAAATCCGTAAATGTTACAGGAAAAGTGGAATAACACTTGAAGGAAATATCGAGAAATATCGAAGGAAGTATTGACTGACTGCACTACACAGTTACAAAAAAATTCCGTAAAATTTACGGAAAAATGCAGGCAACAGAATTATCGATTAAAGGGATCTTTCGATGTAATGTACGGGTTACTTAAATTTGTTGCTATAATATTAACGAAATACCACCATAAAAATAACGTAATTCGTGATATTCTTTTATTATACTAGTTTTTAATAGAGATCACACTCAATTTCAATTATTTATGATATTTGAAGTTGTTATTTGCATGGAAACTGTGGAAATCGAACCCAAGTCTCCCGTTTGAAAGGGTGATGGCTATAGGAATGATAACATAACCGCTATCCCACTTGACGTGAATGACTTCCATCTTGTGTGGGATGTATGAGATACGAACAGTTACTCTATTTTGGGACTAATTTGAAGAAAATTTCTTGTGTTAAAGCTGAAAAGAAATGCCGAAACTGAAATTTCTTTGTTCATCATACAATATGTCCTTAAATTTGATTGCTTTCTTAATAAAAGACACTTAATACGAAAAGTTCCTTCATTATGGATGAATATTAAATTAAATATTTCATTAAATGAAATATCACGTACACCCAGTTTACTGTATATTTATTTCAAATTTTACTCGATTATTCCTGTAGAATTTACGGATTTTTTAAACTTTGTAGGTGTTTGTTATCCGCCCTTCAATCGGGATACCTAGGTCGACTTTCTCGACTGTGGTTATTGCAGTTTTCCAGTTGTTTCCATGCAAACGCCAGGACTGTTCCAATTGAAAATGAAGCCGTAAATCCTAGGAATTGAATATGACCTCCATTGAAAAACAAAGTGTAATAGAAGAATTACACGACTATTTCGGATGGTATTGCAATAATCGATTAACATACCCGAGCTCACATTGAACATCTGCGATGTACGACAACAAAACTATCTGGGATTCTCTCTACACTTGTACTATATACCAAACGCATATTTACTAATAAGTAAATATACTAGCACCACCAGGCAATTAGGATTATAGTTTTTTTTGTATTTGTTTGTATTTTTATTGATTTATAATAGATCTGAAGAGAGGAAGGAGCACAGTCATGCCGAATTTTTAGGAATTATCATGGCATTTGCCTGGAAACAATTGTGGAAAACCGTGAAAACCAGTCGTGACAGCCGACCCAGGAATAGACCCAGGTCCCACGACCTGGGTTTAAACCTAACTAGCCATTGGTACATTGGTATAAACATCATTTATGCTAACTGTGTTTTTCGGTATACTGTACACATACTATCACTTGTGAATTGCCCTAACGATTGAGCAGACTTCTATAAAGAGAGCATGATTGCTTCCATCATCATTGTTTTGTCATTGTAGTTATCATTATCATCATCATTTATTATTACTATTATGATTACTATTATGTCGGACCGTGTATATCAAAGATTCATCAACAGCAATCAACAGCCAACACTTGAAAAATTAATAAAACAACTGCCACAATGTGGGCGATAATCATAGCGTTTAGCCAGTTCAAGGGTTAATTAATGTTCAATTAATGAATAGCTAAGGCCGCGATAAAAATCTGCATCATTTCACTGCACAAGGGGTTCAAAACGCAACCGATAAATGATTGAACATATGCACACGTCATATATAATTTAAAATTGACCTTTCCCTGACAAGGCATCAGTGTTAAATGATGAAATTGTTAGCATTTCCTACTACTCGCGTATATTATTCAGCAGGTCTAGAGCCTCGAAAACAGGAGTAAACAAAGGCTTTGGCCAATGATTATGCCAGGAATAATCGATAGTGTAGCATTATACTATTTTACGAGCATGCTCAAGTTGCTTTAAATTAGTCCCGCTGACCGTGTAAACAAGTCGATAATCGATGGGTTTGCAGGGGGCACTTGTAGGCATAACAGAGAGTCAAGTTGCCCATCGATTTTCAAACTGCATGGTCATGTGTAAACACGTTGAATTCGCAGAAGTAAACAAACCTTGGGTGGTAATACCACAAAAATGCATCAGGGAGAGAAACCTGTAGAACTCGTAAAAAAATCAGATGTCTATTGCATTGTCCATTACTTTATGGCAAAAAAATATATTCACTTGCAAATATCCCCACTGCTGTTTCGTGCAAAGATTGAAAAAACAACTCGTTCCAATCCCGAGAGATATGAGGATCGTATGATTGCGCCTGCAAAGCTTTTGAAACAATGGAATCGTGTTTCCAGTGGTACTTTTCACATGACTATACCGACAATAAAGTTCAATAGTTTACACAACTATCAATGGAAAGGGCTTATTCAAATTCAAGTGTCATGACGAAATGTTTATTTGTGTGGAGGAGATTAACACTACATTTTCACTCAGACACATCGATTCATAAACAAAACATGTAATTTATTACATTCAACATGTTTCAACATGTCCCAACATGTCTTCAAAAGTACGCACTTTAATTATCTATTGAATTCATCCATTAAATTAACGTATTTCGTCGATTAAAGAATATAAAAATAGGTGAAAAATAGGCATTATCATAATTGTGAAATGTTTTTACAAATGAAAGACTACGAATGACTATAGAGGTTTTAATAAATTGTTTCCATTCCAACGTTTCTATTAAGTAATCTTAATCGTGCTTATACAAGTAAAACAGAAAATGATCACAGAAAATTTACAGAGGGAATTGACCTATTCAAGTCAATTAATAAAAAGATTTTTACAATTTTGATTAATCAAATTTGGACTGGAAACAAGAATAAAGCACAAGATCACATATTATGCACTCGCATTTATTCTTGCTTTCAGTCTACATTTGGTTAATCAAAATTCGAAATGATGGAAATTATAAACGAAGGGCTAAATAAATCCATTTTTTGTACATCCAGAATTTTTGAATAGCTTGTATAGATTTAACATAATGTTGAATATAAGTGTCATTGAAACGTAACTGCAAAATATTACAAAAATGTTGGCATACAAAATTTAGTATTGTTTGACTTCCTCCTGCTTGATATAAAATTCACCACTTAAACTGCAGTTTAATTCCTTCCAAAATCAATCATTACCATTGTATTTGTATTCTATAATATTGTATTCCTTTTGTAATCCCTAATTTGTCACTGTTTTATTCCTACCATCACATGTTGATAATAGAATCGTTGTGCAGTCAATAAAGACTGGGTAATTATTTATGAGAATGTAAATCTCACTCTCCTTTTTATAAAAATATAAGCACATAATTCGTCAATAACAACTTCGAATCTGAACAATTATCGCCATTAGATGTTGGGCGATGTAATTCTTGTGGAACAATGGCAATAAATTTCGTGTCATACTTGTGAAAACCTTGTTTTGATCACTTCCTAGTTTTAGCACGTCCTTTCTGCACAAGGAACTTTGCTTTTATATGCCTGTGGAATACACCGATTTCTTCAGTAGCATGCCAGTGGTGCACATAAGAATTTGTCACACCAGCTACGCACAGTCGCTTCTCTTAAGCCATTTTATGACAGAGGCATAAATTGATAACGTTGTCAGGTCGGTTCCTGCCAACCGTCAGCACCATTTCCAGCCACTGAACATTAATGTCCCTTCGAGGCAATTTTCCATTAAAATGAATTATCCAACAAATCTTCTTTTAAATGTGTTTTCAGCATTAAAGCTGGAAGCAGGCTTGTTTATAGGCAACAAGCACAGCGCCCTACAGCATCAAAGCAAACCGAATATATCTCTTAGATCAGAAAAAGCCTGCCCTTCTTCACATCTCTGCACAGAATTCAATTGTGGCAAACGTTTATTACTAGGGGAATATTGTTGTTATAGCGTTTTAAAATTATTTCTGCGTTTGTAGAGATAATAAACAAACCATTAAAAACACTCGGCAAAACGCTTGCAAACAGCCATTACAAGTTTTGTTTAGTAAGACATTTTTTTTTACCGAGAACAATGCGCTATATGCAGATACGAGCATGAAAAGATTAGTGACAACACATTACTTTGTATTCTCAAAATCATCATGGAACAAACATTTATCACCACGAAACACCATTAATATACGTCAATGTGAGACGACTTTAAGAAAGATCTATTACGGAACTGAACATGCTCAAATATTTAACTTCTCCAGATGTATTTCCTGAATGTGGCCTACTTGGCTTGTTTGCCAATTCTGCTGAATAGAATGATAAGTGCAAACTAAGATGTTACTATAAAATATGTTAATTGAAATGCATCTGATAATCTCATAATTTATAAGTGTTTACTTAATGTTGATTAATTTTCAAGCTTAGCAATTCTTAGTAATGCGCTGTATTCAGCATATAATGAAAGAAAATAATGTTTTAATGTCCAGCAGTGAAAATGGCACTGTCCAGCATTTATTTTAAAGAAAACTTGGTTTCGTGGAAGATCACATCACGATGGATAACATTCTCAGAATATTCTCAGAAATGATAGATATTGCCAGCAATTTTTTCACCTGGTACAATGTGCTAAATTGCGCAATTTGCTTTCATACAAGATTCTTAGCCATTCTTGGGATTGACCGAGATGAAATTATAATATATACATTGTAATTTTGGGTACCTTTGCAATTGTATGCATGAAGACGTTTCATGCAGAAAAAATAAATGTTTTTGATAAATTCAGCAGTTACACTGCATTTAAGGTTTTCTAGGAATCACAGAACAAAAATAAATTTCCTTCCATAATCTAAAACGTCAATTAAAATTTAAAAAAAATCCTATTTTGTTAAAGTTGAGCTAAATCTATCAAATTCTACATCTGCGAAGGAAAATAACAGAAACTTCAAATATCCAGTAATTTGCAATAGAATGATATGAGATATTTCCATCTGATGTTAACATTGGGTGATCTAAGATTCTATTCTTTTTAACAATTTTCTAAACATTCCATAAATTGAATTATAAATTCATAGTTAGTGGCCTAGATTTTTGTCTTGAAGGGACGACCCCCAAGTAAGCGACCTAATGAATAATTTCAACGTTCGAATCGGTCTACTTCCGAGAAAAAAAAATTCATTGAACAATATTATCAAAAGTTAACATTTCTATTTTATAGATTCAAAAAAATGTCACGTACAAAAAATGATCTCATAA
Source organism: Ophyiulus pilosus (assembly GCA_033995625.1). Lineage (NCBI taxonomy): Eukaryota > Metazoa > Arthropoda > Diplopoda > Julida > Julidae > Ophyiulus > Ophyiulus pilosus. Next base: position 6,698 of record JAUJYV010001090.1, read on the forward strand.
ATATTCATCATTCCAGGAAAATTCTTCAACAAAAATCTAATGCATTGCTTGTCAAACAATTCATTCTTCCAACATAAATTTTCTTTAAAAAATGCACAGTGATTTTGGAAGGGCTTAGCTAGATCCCATCCGAAAAATTCCTTAGTCCATCTATATATTCCCAATCACGAAATTTCTAAAATGCAAATGTCAGGTTAGCAGTTTTTCGTTCTCTAAATTCTCTCTTTAATCTCAATGACTCTGTTCTGCATCTCTTTTTATAAAAGATTTCATAATCTTATATGTATTCATTACATTTTATCGTAAACGTTGATGAAACACAGAGGCAGCACCAAAGGTTTCATTCAGGTCGATTTAAATCATATCAATTCAAGCTACAGATATATGAAATACAAACTGTCAGAAGGTTAGAATGAGAAAAGTAATAACATTAGATTAAGATTCATCTGTTGAGCTCGTAATCTCATCTGTTTGAGCGCTGCACATACACATTTTTTTCTGAAGGTATTCATAAGATGCCAGAACTATACGAACGGAAAGGCTTTAAACGAGTTCACATCATTTTCAATGAAACAATATTGTCATGCTGCTTCTCCAAAGCGAGGGAGTCATGCTTTATTCTTATCCACCCTTTCCCCCACCAGCTAAATAACATTTCGTTTTATATGAGCTTCTTTCTTTCAGAAATTACATTCGACTATAAAATGCAGATGAAGAAATGGAAGAATCAACATTAAACAAGTGCACTCCACACATGGCTTTCTTTAACTTGCATATTGCTTTTTTTCTGCTTTTCAAACAGCAGTAGAACTGGACATATGCACTATAAAATGTTCCGATTAGGTCGGATATATCTTAAATTGTGCTCAAATTTCAATTTTGCCTGTGATTTATAAATAACGATGTCACGAGGTAGCTACGTCACACAAGTATTTCTTTTTAAAAAAAAATAAAAGTCAAAATGATACCATATCAAATAAAGACATTTACAAAATAGGACTATTCATGCAACGGACGTGCTTAAGTCAATAGCCATATATGGACCTGATTTAGCCAGTGATGAGCCAGATATCTTAGTCATCGATAAGGCATATTGGAATTACAGTATAAATATGGGCCGCATAAAACTGCAATGGCCTACCTACAGTTTTCACCACAATGACGTGTATAATCCATCAATTAAGAAAATATTGTATATACTTATACATATATAACTATGTATAAGAATGTATATCCATGTATGGACAACTTTATATGAATATTTACATATACAAATAGCAATGTACACACGTGTAACCAAGGTCATGCAAAGACATACATATATGTCTAGATTTGTCCATTTTCTGGTCTAGTCATAAATAGAGGAAGTCAATTATGTCCAAACATGACCCATGTATGATTTTTCCATCCGGGAGTTCAACTGTGGAACGTATACATGTACTGTATTTGGGGGTGTATATTCATATGTTAATTCCAGGTGTTTTACATAATAACAATTTGAATGTTAATGCAAATTTGAAGATAATTTGAGCAGTGCTTAAGCACTATACTTATAGCGATACATTACCATATCGTCAACTGTGAATTTCATTTTTCAAACGTGACATTTACAATGTGACACCAGGTAAGAAAAAAAAATGATAAGCACGGTATATTCTATTTTCAGAAGCATCAGAATGTGCACGTGACCTGCTTCTGAATATTTATAGAGCGCACTTGAAATGCGGGCTCTAATTAATCCAGAATTATGACAACCCCTCAACTCGGGCATTAGCGACTTTAATTGCTCGCATATCCGCGACATGTTCCGATGCAAAAGTTGCGTCAGGCACGCGAGATATGCAAATTAAGCGCGGAAGATCATCGTCTCCCGCGCTTGGTATTCCTCGTAAATAAAGCCGAGGAAATCCATCAAATTAAAAGATGTCACCTCCATCATCTTCCAGGAATGCCTAGTTCGCTCGGGTACAAAGGCATGCAGCGTGCCCTGCATCCAAGCTGGCAAAGTGCGAAAAATTTCACATGCCGCCAGGTTTGCTGATGTCATCCGAGCGGCTTAGCCTGTCGATGGATGGTACGAACATGTGTTGTGCATAACATTAAATGGGAAGTGGGGAATTTGAATGTCACTTTTGATATCGGCCTAATCTGGAAGGGGATATGATGCATCGGATGCAAGAAATGACTTCCACGGCTCAGCTGATCGACTACGACGCTTCACAACTGCGCCGTGATTGATTGGTGCGCTGCGAAAAGCCTAGCTTTTCCATTAAAATCGAAAACAGGGAGGGATTTAATGCGCTCTCCTTCAATACGACGAAAACCAACTGGGATTCTGAGGGGATTTCAACATTGCTGAAATCATGAAAATAGCCGCTGGTTATTGAAAACGAATTTTTCGAATCTATGAAAATGTTATGCATTAGTATTAATCTAGGATTAAATAAGTTTTGATCTACTTCGTGGATCGAACATTTTCAAAAGCAGTAATACGATGACGATTTCTAAAACGTCTAGTCCAGCTATCAGACAATATCGCCAGATACACACTAAGAAATAATGTCAAAAATAGGTGTTTTGAAATGTCCATTGGTGCTAACATGTTTACTTTAAGGGGTTTTATTTCTGTTAGGAGTTTAGAAATACCCAATATAGTGTTTTGAAGACTAAAGAGAAGTGTTTAAATGAATTGCACATTTATAACACTTTTAAATGTGTTTAAGCAAGCAGATCATAGGTTGGTACCACTGGTGAAAATTTCACAAGGACAGATTCTCTTTCCATTAATCACTGCTTTCATAAACAAATGGCATCGCTTATATAAACAAAGTTCAGCAGCTATATAATATTGTATAAACAATCATGTTATGAGAAACGATATGTCCACAAAACACATTTTTCTGGTGCTGCATTTAAGGTGCCACAAAACACATTTTTCTGGTGCTGCATTTAAGGTGCCACAAAACACCTCTTATGGTGCCTCATCTAAGGTGTCACAAAACACCTTTTCTTAAAGGAGCTGGATAATACCTTTAAAGGCGTAGTATTTGTGACAAGTCTTAACACTTTTTTTTGGTTTTACAAAACACCATGCATTTTTATTTAGAATGTAAGATATTAATATCAACACAATATACCAAATGTAGAAGGCACGTCACAACAGCACAAAGAATTAAGCTCTCACATAATTGTTTACATTACAAAAAAGTAAATATCAATTCATCATCCTCACAAATGTAACTACAAAACAGTAAACCTTTCATTCTGCATGCCAGGATAAACCCCGGAAACATCAAAACTAAGTATGTAATGTTTCATTCTATTCTGTCGAAGTTCCAGTTCAGCAGCGATGCTGGATATTATAATTCAAAGTTTGAACCAGTATTTTCCTATTCTTTCTATTTGTCTGCTTTTCCTGTTCAATGTGATTTGTACAATTTTGTGTTTTACCTCTCCCTACCATATGGCACAACCTTTTTTTGACTGTATGGTAATAAAATTGAATTGAAAAAACTAAACAGGATGGACGGCTTTTTATTTTATGATAACCTATAGTCATGAACTGAAATTTTACAGCGATGGCGGCTACCAACAACATTAGAAAATCACCAGTCAGTATCACCACTATATAGAACAAAATGCCCATCCTCACAATAGTAAAACTACTTTCCAAGATATTGAATGACTGCACCAATTATCTACATATTAACAAATTATCTACGAAAAGTAAACCAAATTCAAAAGAGAGAGAAAATAAATTTCCAACTCAGGCCTTACAAAACCAGGGTTGTGTCTTGCCCAACCTAAGGTATAAGGATCGAACTTTGACAGCAACCAAAGCCAGTTTTAATTGGTTGCTCGTGAGTAATGAGTAGTATAAATCGTTTGAAAGAGTATAAACGAAGCTCTTATGCATTGTGGGACTCAGTCAACCTAGCAATTGGAATTATAGGTTTTTTTTGGATTTTTTGGTAATTTATAATGGATGTGAAGAGAGGAAGGAGCACGGTCGCGGCCGCTTTTTAGAGGAACTATGTGGAATTTGCCTGGAAACAACTGTGGAAAACCTAGAAAACCATAGTCATGAACCCAGGTCTCCCGAATGAAAGGTTGATAGCGTTAACACTACCAGAATGATGGTATTGAAACGCGGCTTATCAGATGTCCATGCACTTTAATAGAAAACTTTTCTTTTTAAAAACTAATAACAAAAATAGCCGCTGGAAAATATTGAAAGGATAGCTTTTATTAATATTTTCGCTAAGGGATATTAAAATGTAATGAGCATACATGTATGAACATATTGTGCATGTACTCGTATATTGATATATAAAAAATTGTACAAACATGTAGTATATTGATATATATTAACGTATCATCTAAAATCTTTACTCATTTCTCCCCTTGGCCTTCAAGACCCATGCTGGATACTTTCTCCCGAGAACTCGCATCACTCGCATCCGTTCTCCCTGACCTAGTGGATGCAGAGGAGAATCTAGAAAAGCAAGTGACCTGCCCCTAGTTACGGATTCCGCCTAATTGGCAAAATGGATCCGGGCTAAGTTGGCGGGGAAAAAGGCGTTTTAATTGAAACGGTCGTCAAGTTAATCGTTCGCCCGTCTGCGCTATTTACTCCGAGTGGACCATTCCCATTACCATTCGTCATTGCGAACTGGGGCCCATTTATCATTGGTCGCCACGAAGACCTCTTGGGTGCTGAAGATAGCGAGGGAGTAGGGGGCCTTTTTACGCGCTTCGCAGAGCTGCTCCTCCGAATACGCAGCGACATTAATGAATCCGAAAACCCGGGGTTTTGCCGGGTAGGTGAGACTTTGATTAGATGCTTGCATCGGGGACGACGGATTCATCCTCTCCAAACTTTCTCTCCTCGACAACAAACGACAAAACCAACAGCGCGAGGGTTCAGAGCTCACAGGAGAGGTTCTGACAGCCATTCTGCAAGATGAAGTCGGTGCGCGCGCCATTAACATATTAATTGCTCGGCTATGAACAAAGATGACATCCTCCAGAATTAAACCTGTCGAGCTAAACGGATCCGGGTTGACCTTTGCGAGGATCATGCCCAATGATCTCCTTCACACTGAAAATCAAAGTACAGCACAGTCCGGATAATAGTTTGCGCAGCGAAAATCTCCGGAGCTTTTCATCTTCATTAAAGACCATTTGTATTAATTATTTATATGATTCCTTAAAATGTTAAGTTTTCGGAACTTCTCCAAAAAAACGAACACTTCACTCCACCTCGACCGATCAACACTCACTCAAAAGCCTACACAACACTCGCATTTTTAAGCACGAGCATAATTCGTTCCGGAGTCTTACTCGTAATGCGAAACACAGACTGATGTACCAATGACACGAAAAGTTCCATCGCACAATTCGGGGATTCCCCTATCCACGTCACTCGTTATGCGAAACGCCGCTCGTTAAGCGAGTCATTTTTTTACAATTCATATTGCTCGTTATGCGAATCACTCGTTATGTGAGGTGCTCGTTAAGCGAGGTTCCACTGTATTTAGGATACATTCACATTAGCTTTTAGGATGGTGTATCCCAAAATTGCGTCCTCAGCCCCTTACTTTTCCTCTTATTCAAAAACGACCCTCCAAAGTCACTGTCTAGTAATTCAAAACTTTTTGCGGATGATTCCAATGTATATGATGAAGTGGATGAAGGCAGAGGTTCTCACCCAAACTGCTTCCTGGTGCAATGAATGGCAGTTAAATTAAATAAGGTGAAATGTGTGGTGGTGCGTTTCTCTCGTAAACGGAAAACTTGCCAACCTGGGTACTCGCTGTCATTGATACTGTCAAGTAACTGGGAGTTTACATTTCCAAAAACCTACTTGGAATCACCATTTCACAAAAATTGTTGGTGCAGCAAACCGTCTTAGATCGAGAATGTGTGGAAAATGTAAAGGAAATTGGCTATACAACTCTGGTTCGCCATATGTTGGACTATTGTGCTCCTGTTTGGAAACCTCGCAGGATGGTTCATGTTCAGGATATATAGAGATGGCTCTGCATAGGGCAGCCAGATTTGTTAAGAGCAGTTATCAACATTCTGCGAGTGTGTCAGAAATGCTCCACGCTCTAAATTGGGACACGTTGACTTCCAGACGCAAAAAGTTATCTATGGGGTTATTCAAACGTTTTAATCTTTCTCTTAATTCACATCTTGTTTCCCATATATTAACGCCAAACGACCACTCTAGGAGTAGACATAATCACTCAAATCCTTTGATCGAGCTTCAAGCCAAGACGGATGCTTAGACGATAGAATAGCCTACCTGGCGATTCTCCTGATTTAGTACAAATTAAATCTAACAATGATGTCTAAGTCGCTACTGACGTAGGAGCATTCTCCCGAAATTGGGTACGACCCCCTTTATCATATGGCATTTATATGCTGACTGTAGGGCATTGAGTTGAATTGAATTGAATTGAGGTATAGACTTTTCTCAAATGAAAACGCAGGTCTTTCTAATTTGATTAACAGTGAAATTTATGTTCTTGTTTTTTTACTCTAGAATTATACACATACAATGTAGAATGGAAAAACAACAATTGTAGAACATATATTTAATTGTAAACCTTGCCAAAGTAATACCGATAATCTTGAGCGTAACTGGCACTCTGTCTCGTTTATTTTCGCTTTAACGCTTATTACGGTAGGTAATTAAAATTTGAGATGCTGATTACAACCAATTAGAATAATTGGCTCACGCTTGTTGTTAAACCTCAATTTACGTTTGCCAGATGAAGTTTTCCCATAGCAATTCTTGAAATACATTTAATTAATTTCGTGTAAATGAACAACTCTCCAAAGCCAAATGCATGCAAATGAAATGTGCATGAATAATGACTGCGTTTTTTGACGAACATTCCGTCTCATTAAAATATCCAGACTGCCAAGGTAATCAAGCGAGACTCAAATGCACCAGATACTCCGTTATTAAAAATAATTTATTTCTCGCATAAATATGCTTTTAAGTGTCACTGCTTTCAAAAATTACCACAATTTCATGTGATGATCGTTAAAAAAGTATTGTAGAAAAAAGCTAAGCAGCTTTATACTTGAATGACATTGCAGAACACCAGAAACGCAATGTTCACCGTTCTATTTTACCTATAGAATTTAGAACCGTGTCAAGCTCAGTTATTAAGCACATTTCTGAGGATTTTGTAATTATAATTTATTTCTTAATCTGAAGCCTGAGTCATTAAAATGTTAATTAGACATTCATTATAAAAAAAACGTAAGCAAACGTAGAAGTAGAAGTGAAAAATCGAATTAAGTTTGTAATAAATATAGATGTAACTAGCTACTTTATGGATATACATAATGATGTATACAATTATAAATAATATATAAACAGATAATTATATATACTGTACATCAACATTCATAATAGTACTACAGGAATCTAGGAAATCATAATTCTCATCTTAAAATTTATATCTAAGATTTAACATTTTGGGAAAATTTAAAATTTAGTAAACTTAACGAATTAGCTCACCTGTAATGCGTCACCGGTGGCCTTCCCAGATCATCCACAGTGCAAAGCAGGGAAACACTCTCCCGTTTCACCACTGTTTTCGGATTAAACGTTAAGTAGGACTGCCCAGGTGCATCTGCAAATAAAAATAAAACCATTAACAACAACTACCCCAAAAAAGCAGTTGCTTAACAAGCGTTAGAAATGCATTATTTGTATACAATTGAGTAGTCAAATTTACCCAAATTAATTTGAACACTTGCTAGAACAAAGTTAAATTGTAATATACCACTAGTAACTAATTGTTCAAACTTTCAAGGATGTTTATACATGAAATTGACAATGTATACAGGTACACGATTTGGTTATACTACATGTATGTACGTATATCAGTAGAGACATGTTGCGACACTACAGCTATTAGTATGGTATCGATACTTTTGTTTCGATACCGAGATATTTTAGTACTCCATATTTTGCTTTCGATATTCTACACAAATCGATACTTGAAATAAAAGTATCGGAAGGATTCAGAAAGTGTGGCGAAGTGCAATGAAGTGCTGTGATGAAGTAATGCAGAGTTTCTAGCCTCTCTATAGCTTTATTTCTTTATTAAACAGGGAAATCCCTATATTAAGCCATCAGTTTTTTGTCTGCTGTTATGTGCGTTTGAACGTCATAGATGGACTAAATTGGTACGAAATAGTTCTACATATGTAGTTCTCATACATAAGAACTCTACATAATAGTTCTCGAATATTAGATAAACCTAACTGATTGGAACATTATATGTCATTCAGTATTGAAGTTTTGAAGTGTAATTTTATATATAGGTATTTTGTATTGTTTTGCCTCGCATGTTTTTTTCCCAACTAAAATGAATACATAATAAATGCACTTGATATAAAGATATTTTATTCTGATGAAGGCTTTGGTTTTGTCAAAAATTGGGTTTTTTCCATAGTAATTCCTTTAATTTTATCAAGGAAAATGTCATAAATGATATTATTCAGTATCGCAGAAACAATGAACTAAATCTGTAACTATTTTCATCAAACTTTTCAAATATTGCAGAATTTTTACCCTACTTATTCGTATTAAAAAGTATTTATATTAGTAAGTATCGACACTTTCTTTCAATACTGCATCATTACATATCAGATGTTGAAAATGTTTAAGACGACTCATTTTCACCATAGTGAAGAATTTTTGTCTCTAATAAGAGGCAAAACCAAATATAATAAAGTATATTTCCAGGAAGCACAAGGATCACCAGAATCTGAAGAAAGACACGAGTACTGTCTGAACTGCATGAATAGAGGCATTTTGTTACATGTTCCCATGATAATTATTCGTCATAGAAAAACGTATTAAAGATTAGCACGCAATCGGGTTTCAAAAATGGGGGTAATAAAAACATTCAGAACCATTTTGTAATTATATTTCTTTGCTATAGGTCTTACAATTTCTTTCGCTTGAGATACCTTGACACTGGAGCTGAAACCAGATGTTTGTCAAGTAATACAATGTCTGAAAGTTTCATTTTTGCGTTTATCGCAACACTTCAATTCTTTTTCAAGTTTCATGGGAATATAAGCTTTTCCAGATGTAAAATGCAGAAAGCCCATTTCTGTGTTTTTTTTTTTTTTTTTTTTTTTTTTTTTTTTTTTTTTTTTTTTTTTTTGCAAATCAACCGTGATGTTTTTTGTCCAAAATTACTGCAACACGGGCAATGGTAAACGTTGCAATACTATTTGCCATGGCAAGCCAGACCTCAAAAGTGTATCTGCATCGTGCCAGTTTTCCAAGACTACTAGATTGTCAGTGAGAGTTTGTTGGTTTTATGAATTTGGCAATTGTTTTCTAATCTCCTTTAACGAACCAATATTTATCCAAAAACTGTATTCTGTAAATATATCATCTAGTAAATAAGTATTACTTTTGTAACATGGCCATTTAGTGTAAATCTAAATAGCTAATTAGGTAAGCAAATCAATAGACACCAAAGTTCCTAAACACGTAAGTTCTGTTGATGTCATTTGTAATGATAGATACAAAATAAGTGGAAACAAACTCTGATAGACGTAAGGCCACTTCATCACAACGTTCAAAACAAGATTTTTGGCCATTGTCACATGTTGGTCAGTCTGAGTCGTTATCGGGAATTTGGCAATATTTGAAGATACGTACAACCCTCAGGCCAAGGCAATATTTGGTAGATGTCGTCATTTACAATTCCGGCAATAATTCTGCAGAGATCGATTGTTGCGATTGGCAATGAGTAGGTTTTTAGCAGACTAGGTCAACTAAGGGCGAGGCCAGATACACCATGGCGCTTAATCTTGCTTCTAACCTTAGGCTACTGGTGGAAATCTAAATGTGATGAAGCGTACAATTTGATGATGGAAATGACCATGTATATTAACTTAGTTGAGGGAGGCCAACCCTTCGCTCGGAGGCATTTTATTGACATTTTATCCTGCATGTTGCAATTTGATTCATTCTGTAAATGGAAGGGTCCTCTTAAAAATATAACCCTCTTGCCACAAAGTTGTAAATATACTCATGTACATTTCATCTGCTATCCACTAAAGTTTAATGATAATATATTATAGTGCAATGAAAATTATCGTTAAAGCTTCTGAGAATATGTAATCTTCTGGACAACAAACCACAGCGGCATTAGCAGTTTGCATTAATATCCAGAAACGGATGCTCCTAGAGCAATGGAGTAGCATATATAGCATGCACAGGGGTGGCACTATTAAAACGCAATTTTCAATTGCTTATTATATTGCTCCTATTAAAACATGTACTCGATCGCTGCGGATTTATGAGAAATGAGTTGGACGATACTTAATAATAGAGAATTTGAGTCAGCCAACGCCTTAACGATAGCCTTAACGTTAAAGGCGGGAAGGGAGGAGCCACGGACTGAACTATCCAATGAACTAAATGAACGTCATGAGTGCGCATGCGTGATTCTTCCCTTCCCGCCTGTAAGGTTAACGTTAAGGCGTTGGTTGGCTCAATCTCTCTATTAGTATAGATACTAAACGAAAATGTACCAGCGAACTAAATTGTCGACAATTTGAAAGATTGTGAAATAATTATAATACGATAGGTACAATTTAATGAAAAAAAATAACGGAGAAAAGTGAAAAATATTTAAGATATTATAACATCAAAAATGCCTACAAAAGTTGTACTAGAAACACGGTTCGATAGGCTTTTCGAATTAACTACCTGGATAGAAAAGCAATATATGGAAATACATATACATATACCAATATACATATACGTATAGGCCATATATAGCCAGTGATGTGCCAGCTATATACATTAGTACATTGTAAAATACAGAAGTACAGTATTGGCCAAATAAACTTTCAATGGTCTGCACATAGTCAAAGTTTCACCACATATGGCATGTATCATTTATCAATTAAAGTATATTATACATACATATATACCGCGATGTATTAGCCATACGTTCGCATATACCTTAGTTTTCCTTTAAAGTGTAAATATTGCATTTATATATGTATACTTTGAGCATGTGGGAGCTGTTACATATACAAAAGCTAATGGTCTGTGTTGTGTCTGTATTCATGTGCTTATACATAGTTTATGAATAATAGCATACATTTTCCATGTCCATAATGGAAAGCCATACAAATATGAGTTATAATCAATGCAAAAATAATTTTAAAAAACCGTCATAACATTTTAAACCTTTGGTATTAAGATTTTGCCCCATATTAGATTTTTATATATGCTCGCTCAATCGGTCGCTCGCTCGCTCAAATGGTGTCCAAATTAAATTAAACAGAACTCTGACCTATATGTATTGCTTTAGAAAATCATGTTCAAATAAGCTTTAAAGTATAAACCGTGGTGCAAAATGATAAAGGTTTTATGGTGCAATATTTCTCAATCTTTAATTTCGAGAATATAAAATAAATCTACCGATAACTTTGCATGATTAATTGTGTACGCCAATTATAACGTATGCAAATACGACGCATTTAAACAAATTATTTGGTAAATAAATGTTGAATACATCGAATTAAAGAATGCATATGATAAACTGCCTCTTTATACAAATTTACAATATAAATCTGAAAACTAGATCATTAATCATCCTACATTAAAAGTAAGTGAATATTTTATAAATACCACTTGTATATAATGTACAAAACATCGTACATGTTTATTTACAGATGTTTTCAATTAATATAATCAAATATATATAATATGACATATATTCTTGGAAGCATAATTTAATAGCTCGCAAATGGTGTGTTTTTATGATTAGAAATAGATTTCGCCACATATTAAATATATACAGCATTATAAACCGCATAATTGCAATTTATTTAATTATTCTCTCCTGCTTTGAATTTTTGCTTAGATGCCAAAAATGCTGATGGAAATTTGGTAAACCACTTCATTTCTCGCTCGACTAATCCGAACAAGAAAACCATCGCAAACCTCGCGTTAGAAACTCATCCAATAAACACTCCCATTTAAGCACCATTTGTTTAAAGCAAAATCAATAAAGACTCTTAATTCCAATAAAAAAAAAAATATTGAAAAAGACGCTGACATTTTGACCTGAATTCAAATCTGCCATCTTAAAATGCAATTTGTGGCTGTTTTCTTCCACTATTGCAGATTCAAAAGTCGGAAAGACGAGGAGAGGCAATCTTCACCGCACTGGCTGTTTGCCAAGCGTACGAGCGTAATTTGTGGTCATTGTTTCACGTTAGATTTCCGATAAATTTAACAAGAGTTTTTCCGCGCATTTAAAAGGTTTGTCGAAGAAAAAGCCGAAGAGAGCCTCTCTAAGTAGTTCCATGAATCGCTGCCACTGCTCCTGACAATCCAAGTGATTGACAAATTCTATTAAATGCTTTTAACAATGCAGAAAGTTTAAGTGAATTCAAAGTTTGCTGTGCCAGACACTAAGCAGCCTGCTTCTTAGCTTTTTCGTGTCAAGCCCTGGTCCATAGCTCGCAATTTAGCCTGGTATTCAGGCTATAGCGTTCTTTCTAATAAGGAACTGTCAAGGAGAAACGCAATGCTTCGAAATAATGCAAATTGTTCTTTGGCGACTTAGGTTGATGTATCTCGTTTGAGTGCATCTTAAAACGATACATGAACAATTTTTTTTTCAAAATTTCATTGATGATTTTTACAGTGATTTTTTTACATTGATTATGAACAGCAAAGACACTGAGCTGTCTTATACGATACAGTGGAACCTCGCTTAACGAGCACCTCGCATAACGAGCAATATGAATTGTAAAAAAATGACTCGCTTAACGAGCGACGTTTCGCATAACGAGTGACGTGGATAGGGGAATCCCCGAATTGTGCGATGGAACTTTTCGTGCGATTGGTACATCAGTCTGTGTTTCGCTTAACGAGTGTTTCGCATTACGAGTAAGACTCCGGAACAAATTATGCTCGTTATGTGAGGTTCCACTGTATACTGGCTAGAGCAGTGTTTTTCAATCTTTATCAACTCACAGTCACACTAAACATGTTCTAAAATTGTCGAGGCATAATAAAAAAGGGACTAATCACTGAGGCACACTAATACCAAGGATAGAAAAAAACATACGTGCTATGTGTGGCCAAAATGACTTTGTATATTTGGCTAGAGCAGAAATTGGACACGTATGGACTTGTATGGTCATATTGTTTAACCAACGATGCCAATGTTTGGTCCGTGTGTTCGATCTTCTTTCTTTTGGTATGGCCAAACATGTATATATGAGTATACTATACTGTATGGTCGACTGGGTTTAAACTTGACTATACTGTATAGTATCCAGCATCCTTAGTTTATATGGCCCGTATATGGAAACTCGAAATATAAGAATAGTCCATATAACTATTCAAAAAGCTTGATTTGATCATGTGATGGTTAAAACGGTTTTTATAACCTCCTTCCTTTGAAAATCACTGATCTAGAGACTGAATTACTATACTACTATTTTTTGACAAAGTTTAACTATGGTATAACTAGTGTTATATTCAGTGGCGGCTCGTAGCCAAAATTAGTGGGGGTGCTGCTCCAGAAAATTGTGTGCACATGCGCACAACAGTCTAACTCCACGCCGCTGGAAGTGTGAAGGGCATAGTTCCATACAAAGAATTTTGTCTAAACTGGGGGTCCCCTGTTTAGTTATGTATAAGTTTAAAGAAATAAAGAAAAAAGGACTCATTGAGTCATATTATATTAAATTTTATCGGTAATATGAAGTGGAAATAGAGGGTGCTGCAGTTACACAGTGCCTATACACGAGCCGCCATTGGTCTTATTACTGTATATTGTATTTTTATATTTACTAATTAGAAATTTATTTTAAAAGATGTATAATCACTCAATTTAGCCGTATACGTAGTCGTGTTACTCGTATACGTTTTAATAATTAGATACATGTTGTTGATCAAGATTTCAAAATATATTCTTAAATGGACCATAAGATTTTCCGTCCAGACGTAACCTTTTTGTCTATCTCTTCAATTTCTCTATGTTCATATACATTGACTTTTTAACCTTCTCGAAAAAGTTGATAAAACTGAAAGCCTTTACTGATTTGCCTGAACTATACACTTTGTTCGAATTCGAATTCTAGTCATTTTCATTTTATTGGTTGGTTATCTCTTCCAGTTCCATAGATAGTATATATGGGACGAGGTCATGCCAAACAAAAGGTTACGATTACATTGAACAGGTTTTTGAATATCTAGTTACACGATCAGTCAGCCCATCTTTTTACCTAGTTTTTTGTCGATGGCAGGTTAACAATTATACCCATTTACCTGCGCTTGCCTATACCATTTTTATAACGGGTTATGATATGTATGTTGTGTATCTGCAAAAGATGTTGTTTATAAACTGCACATACTAAAGTTCCACAAAAAAAAAATTTATTGCAATATATGTATTCAAAAAATTGGCATTCTTTATTTGTCATACTTATAAAACAAAATGGTTAATGGGGTTGGAGGCCATTCGAAAAGGACGTCCTCAAGAGGGGGGTAGGGGGTGCCTGCTGGCATGTGGACACCATGTGGACAAGGGGATGGGGAAAGCCATTATAGTCGTACTAATGATGGTATTTTTCGGTTTTTGGGTTTTCTTTTTGTGTTTTAAAGGTCAGTGAAAGGGACATCAGAAGAAATACTATGTTCCCAGTCCCAAATGTACTTTAATTTTTAAAGTCTCGGTTAAATCGGGTATTATGCCTAAATTTGTGTTAAACACCAATTTTATGCTGGAATTTCCCTTCGAGGTCAGGAATTTTCCGTTAATCAAAAAAAATCTCGAAAAATGTGGAATTGGCTGCAAGATGTGTACTTGGAAATTTATGGGATGGACCTTTCTATGTTTCAAAAAATTTTCTGGACACCCTACTATTCAAAAAACAAATTAAAAAGGGATGGTCTGGGTCAAATAGGGGAGTCAATTTTTGAAGGAATTTCGTGGACGTTGTTTTTGAATGGCCCCTTATTTTAAAAGCCATCCCAATATTCCATAATTTGCATTAATATAACCATTATGTGATACAGTATATTTTGTTGTAAATAGAACTAATCAGTGAATTAAAGCTGCCAGAATTAATTATTTCTCAAATTAATATACAAAACAAAGCTTCAAAATATCGCTTTACTCATAAAAAAAATCTAATACATACTTAAATCAACACTATTGTAAAGATAATTCATGAGAACAAATGCTGTTTGACATACGATAAATAGTTAGTTTATGGCGAATGGATCATTAGGTCAGTTTATAAATTTAGCTGCAGGTTGATAGAGGGCGTTGATTTCGAAAATAATGACTTTAATTGCAGGCTATTGTAACAACAAAAAATATTGGCACGTAGCCTGGATACAATTCCAATGCATACGCCCCAC
>JAUJYV010001091.1:0-22134 GCA_033995625.1 Ophyiulus pilosus
TTGGATAGTTAAGTCCTTGGCTCCTCCCTTCCTGCCGTTAACGTTAAAGTTAACGTTAACGTTAAGGCGTTGGCTGGCTCAAACTCTCTTATTTCATACCGATTGCCACGACAACTCTGGAATGGGAGGATAGTAGTAACTAACTCAGAACAGTTTTACTGTTAGTTGGTAAGAATTATACATCTGCCATCACCGCAGAAATTTATTACAGATATAAAAGCAAATTAACAAACATTGACAATTAATCATCATCCACGTCGATAACACTTGCACTACCAAAGTTAAATGATGAAATTTAGCCATAGATAAAGTTACAATATGTAACAAAATCAGTTTCATCCTACTCACGTGACAGAAAATGATAGACAGCCCAAGCATACAAAGTATACCTTTCAAAATAACATATCTGAAGTGGTACAACCAATGCAGCACTACTATAGATAAAAGCAAAATATTCATAGAAATGAGAGGGGTGAAAAAAGAAAAATGCGCAATGCCAGAACCCGTGAACTGGGTCGAACACATAAGTATCAATTAAGCAAACACTGAACAGAGCTTCTTGCAGCTATATAAATAACCCATCCACACATCCGCCATATAGGCTCCTAGTCTGTTAATAGAATGTGTTGGCCTCTTCTTTTTAAAGGGAAAACGTTTGCTTTCCACATCATATCCTAAAAGCTCCTGAATTTAAGTAACCACGCGTACTAAGCATAACAATTTCAAAATAAATATTAACGAAGTGTGAATTAATATTCAAAACGAACATGATGGCTAACGAGACAAAAATGGATGTTTGCAGAATTTATAAATGGTTACAATAATTGCATGTTTGGGGAAAGGACATTCTCGAAATTGTTGGCAAAGATTCAATCCAGAATTTTGTAAAACTGTTTCTGGATTCCCAACGATTATGAAACTATATGTATTTTTAGAACTATAATGAAAAGCCATTATAGTTCATAGAGCCAGTAATGTCAAACAACTTGTCCAACAATTGACGTGAAAAAAGTAGGCTTAAAAGCTGAAAAAGTCAGTAATGCATACTGTCCCAGAGTGCATCATATCATGTAGGGGGCTAATATCCTAAATCAGAGGTCGCAACCTCCTGATAAAGTCACCGAAGCGGTTTTTTGTGAAATCTGAGTCATTTCTGGGGAGCCATGACCTCATTTACCTTGTCCTGCAAACAAGTATAGTGCACCTCCTGGACATTTAATAACTTGCAGATGCTACATTAACAGACATCAACCAAGGGATTATCTGGATTAGACAAATCAGTGTCAAAAGTAGGATTATGCGAATGAATAGCGGGTTCATGATGTGAATTTGCGTCTAATTTTCACTTAGGTGTAAAGGCATCTTTTCAGCTGGAGCTTGGGACCTTCAAGCAGATGACCACATATACTGTATTTGAATTTTGAAGGCACTTAAGTATAGGTTGACAAAACTTGTAGTCATCCATGAAAAGCAGTTACCAGAGCACATCAAACTTTCATAGAAGTTTCTTTTATTATATTTATGATTGGGTAATTTAACCTCCTGACATATGGCACTTTTGTCCTGACTGAGTAATAAATTGAGTATCTAAGCCGCAATTTAGTTTGGAACGTCTTTTATATTCAAATGGAGTAATTCTTAAAATACAACACAAACAAGTGGTTTTTTTAGAATTTTCATCAGGAAAAACTGAGACTGCGTTTTAGATCGATGCATTTGGAAGTTTAAATATACATGATATTGATTAAAACAACATACTAGAAATGAATACACCATGGTTTAATTTCAAAACACGGTCGACTTTCGATTTTGTAGTCAGGAAAACGACCTGGTAGTTAAGTTTTATTAACATTTAGAGCACCCCACGCACGATCAGCTTATGATAATACAGTCGATAACAAAATAATGGTTAGCCGAGTCATTAATTTCCATTTAATTACTTGCAGTTTGAGTGATATGACATCTTTTCCTCATGAAACTAGTTCTGCAAACCATTTTTTTCTGTCTATATAGACTAGAAACGTCGTCCTAAAGTGAATAGCAAACACACGAGCAATGCTTCAATAAGCCACTATTCATTACTGGATCGCTTAATTACTGTTGATGGCGTTTCCGATTATATGACTAAGAAGATAGATATTAAAGTCGAATAGAAACCTAAGTTATTGCAGTATTCGCGCATAGGTGCAATTAAAACTTAAGTTTTTATGAGTCAAAAGTCCCGTCCCAACCCTATAATGAAGTTTATTATCTAAATGATTGTGGGAAAATGATTAGATACACATCTAAAAGTAATTAACTCACTGCAACTCAAAAGTAATTAATATAACTAACTCATCATCGTGGAAGTAATCCAATTGACCATGTTATTGAGTATGTTCATTATTACTTAACTATATTTTAATTGGTATTTAAACAACGAGACTGGGGTAAAAACTTGAAAAAAATGCTGTAACAAATGTTTCCCAAAGTTTTGAAGATAATCAGAAGTGTTTTCCCCGTCCAATTTGCAACCCTTTTATTAATTAAACTTAACGTTAAAATTTGAAAATTGTAATTGTTAAATCTTTAAAAAAAACTTAAGTGTCCTCCCATTCTATCCCCATTTTTAAAGTATGAGGATAATACCAGAAAACCTATGTACACATGGATTTGAATAGCCGGTTGTGGCAAATAGACAAAAGGGAAATTTAGCAAAGTCCAACCGTTCATTATTACCGTTACGGAATTAAGGGAGGAGCCACAGACTGAACTGCCAATGGACTAACTGAACGTCACGAGTGCACATGACGTTCAGTTAGTTCATTGGTAGTTCACTCAGTGGCTCCTCCCTTACTTCCGGAACGGTAATAATGAACGGTTGGAGTTTGCTAAATTTCCCTATTGATATAGAGCTACTGAAAACGGTATCAATAAGGTCATGATATACATATTCAAAAAAGGCAATACTTAGGTCCAATAGTGGTTATACCACATTTTAAGCAGAAGGGTATATAAATAGTATCAGAGTATTGGAATGTTTTCGCTTAAACTTCCACTGTCAAACTTTCAAAGATATATATATAGAAGACAGTTAGTATAGTCTTTTATAATCCTGTTCTTTTACATCCAGATTGTGTCCTTCCTAACTATCAAAAGCCAGTGTGTAGAAATTAATTTAATTGCTAATTTACAGGTAAATGTCGTGTCTAATGACAACATGGTCGCAGATTGCGGAAGTACGGTCCAGGGTATAGGTGGCCTAAATTTATACCAAAACGGTATAAAATTAGGCCAACATTATACCAAACCCTTGAACGTATACCTATAGGCTTTCAGTTTTGACACATGTTTACAAATAATGTTGAACGTTTTCCAGTAATACTAATACATGCGGTTTTCCCCCCTTCAGAGTGATTCTTTATATGAAATTTTAAAAGTCGTATAATGTGATATGGCATTACAGATTTCCAACATATACCCTATGATTAATGAATATATGCAATAAGTGTTTGCCAGTTAGTATTGTGGGCTAATGTCACATTGCTTATTCAAAGTGCAGTGCTACCAGGGGCCTGCTGCCTTCTGGAACCGTCCCGAACAAAGCAAAGCACAAATACTATACAGTATTTTCAATGTATCCAGCCAGCCCTATATAGACACAGCTGTTGGAATGATTTACAGTGCCATTTGGCCCATCGTAAGCAAATACCTTTTTGTCAAATCTGTATTTCCGAATTACCACAAAATTTGCATTGAAAGGAGACACTTTGTCCAAGCTCCTCCCCAAAAAATGAGGGGGAGGTACCGAAAAATTTAACAATGACCTTTCATTACATTTTCACCCACTCTAGAAAAATACCAATTTAACAGTTGAAATCTATACAAGAATAAAGGTTCTTTACAGGTTCTTTGATGGAAATTTGCTCTTCAGCTATTAAAAAACTCCATATTCAACTCTTAATTTCGCCATGCGAGTGTTATCGATTACTAAAATGGTATCAAAAAGGTCATTTACCATATTTGTTGCCCCAAATGGCATAATTTCCACACTGGCCACACAGTACCAGACTAGACCGCTAGAGAACCTCTAAAGACTTATTTGAAGACATGGCAAGTGGTCATTCAAAAAGGACGTCGCCGAATTCCTTAAAAAATTGCCAAGTCCATGACATTTTTCCAGATTTTTCTGATTAACAGAAATGTTTTCACCTCGAAGGGAAATTCCAGCATAAAATTAGGATTTAACACAAATTTCTAAGGCATAATACCCGACTTTCCCGAAGTTTAAAAAATTAAAGTATACATTTGGAATTGGGCACACATTTCTTCTGGTGTCCCAATGTCACTTATCTTTAAAACTTAATCGAACAGAAAAACCAGAAACTAAAATTACCATCATTTTATTTTAGTGGACGTTCAAAATGGCTTCCCTTCCTTCCATGCAGCAGATCCTCCATCCCTCTTGAGGTCGTCTTTTTTGAATGGCCCCTAGCTAGAATTTGTCATAAAGGGCACATACAATTCTTTCCATCGTCACTGGCACAAGTAACTTCTGTGACTTGTGGTCTCTAAAGGCCAATTTTTTAATAAGGTTTCATATTAAACCTTTAGAAAAAACACAGAACCACTATATGGTTGTCCCATTTATTGAGGCATTGTAAAGATCTCACCTACTCTATGTAGCACGCGTTTGAATCTCCAAAGGTTCTATTTAATAGGTTTTTTTTTCAAATATAGTTCATTCTCGAGTAGAACATAATGCCTATTTCCGCCATCTGCACAATACGATGCGTAATTACGACATGGGAGCTGAATAGCTGCGTTTATTCGCTGTTCAGCTGTAATGAAGCCTTAACCCACGGTTATACACGCTGTATATTATTGACAAATCAACGGAAATACAAGTAACCCTTTATAAAAAAAAATATAAAAAAAACAACACAGAAAACACTAGTTGGTCTTTTCATCGCTGACCCAAAGTGTAGTCATGCGATATTTTCAGGGAAGTTTCCAGGAAGATTTTCTTCACAAAGGGGCGAAAATCTCATGGCCTTGACATTGTTTATGCATGTTTATTATTTTTTTAACACCATTATTGTTTTGTAGCGATGAATCATGTGAATAATTGCAAATTGATATAGACGTTTTTAATGATGAAAGGGTGATAAAACCGATGCCTGCATTGTCATCTTACAGAAATAGAGACGGGGTGAATGAGAAAAGAGATTCCACAATTTCTCAAATCCCAACAGACAGTCAGATGGACAATCTAACCATGCAAGCTGCGTCGGCGTTGCCAAGTTAGATGGGAATCACAAAAGACAATCGCACGTCAAGATGAAAAACGGCAATAATCAATGGGAAAAAAATGATAATTTTTATAATTAGATGGAAATTAAAACTCATCTCGAAAGAAAACATTTGATGTAGTATATTATATTCAATCGTGCAAACTAACATAGATCTGCAAACAAGCGTATTTCCTCCACACAAAAAAAGTTGATTAAAGACGAAAAACGTTAGTAAACGCAACATAAAATAAGTCTTTCGTTATAATGTTTACTACGATTAATAGATTTTGCCATTGAATTAATTACATTCTTGCTGAACTGTAATTTCTAAAGAATCAATCTTCCAAATCGGTTTTCAGCTGGAAATGAAATCAATTCCGTGATTACATTTAATAATTAAATGAAGACTAAATGTGCATTATCCAAAAACATGCCAAACAACAATAATTTCATGAAAATACAGAAAATATAAAAGTATGTTAACATCAAGGATTCGTTTTGAACATGGCAGTGACCTTGATTAAAATGTAATTAAAAAAAATAATTATGAGTATTAATTAGCTAGCTGCTGTATTTTCACTTTTGGATTACAAATTTGGATCCTCCATAGTTAATACGTTGGACAGTAACGCAATGGTCCCTCGTACAATAGAGAGTTTGAGCCAACCAACGCTTTAACGTTAACCTTAACGTTAACGTGGGGAAGGGAGGAGCTACGGTCTTAACTACCCAATGAACTAAATGAACGTCATGAGTGCGCATGACGTACAGTTAATTAATTGGATAGTTAAATCCGTGGCTCCTCCCTTCCCCACGTTAACGTTAAGGTTAACGTTAAAGCGTTAGCTGGCTCAAACTCTCTATTAGGGAAATTTAACAAACTCCAACCGTTCATTATTACCATTACTGAAGGGAGGAGCCACAGACTGAACTACCAATGAACTAATTGAGCGTCATGCGCACTCATGACGTTCAGTTAGTTCATTGGTAGTTCAGTCTGTGGCTCCTCCCTTCCGATACGGACGGTTGGAGTTTGTTAAATTTCCCTAATAGTCTAAATTGAATTATTGAAATATTAAAAAAAGAAATTAACAGCAGCTTCCAAAAGCTAAAAATGATAAAATAAAATGCAATTCTATGGGGATTTCACCAGAAAGCAGTTGGAATTCACACGCAAAAACACCATTAAAACAGTGGCGCCAATAATGCAGTTAGCTTATTAGTTCAGAGTCACTTGATCAAATTGCGTCTCTCTCTAGGGTTTTTTATACCCCAAAAGTAACGAGTGAAAGTTTGGCGTAATGACATAGGCATTTTTTCTGGTTTAATGTATTAGCAGAGAATACTCTACAGACCTGTGGTTTGACAATATTAGATCAACAGCATAGCATGTACTAACCACTAATATACCCGGCAGAAATGACCAAACCAGTTTAATTGCCTAAAACATACATAATATATATATATATGGCGAGACATGATTTTAGTCAACCTTTTTAGCCAACAATTTATCAGAATATAACTTGTACGTTTTACAATCGGTATAGAAATCTCAAAACTTTCAAAACAATTCTAAGAAAAACAACCAAAACAGGAACGTACAATATACGAGACATCATGTGGATATAACAAAACACAAAACAGAATGACAAGTTTATGCTAAGCTCACAAAGTCATTTTCAACCGTAATATGGAAAGGGAATAACTTAAGTTTATAGACAGCCCCTGAAATTTATCGATAATTTTGGGGGTTTTTTTGGTAAAAAAAAAAAAAATGACGAAGACCTCGCAGCATGGATAAGTGGGTAGTATGACGCATTGTGAACTTTATAGCTTCAGGTGTTTGCTTGGAAAAAAAATCCAAATTCATGAAACGAAGATTACAATGTAAGCCCCGAACTTGCAGAAGGCTGCCAAGGATATTGAACCTTGCTGCTACGCAATTTATTCACAAAAGACCCGGGTTTTCAATTTCATAAGCTGCATTTTACATTTTGTAAGCGTGTAAACGAAATTTTTACCACCTGCCTCCAATTTATTAACTCCTGTTTTAGGTTTTGCAATTGAGGCCCCCAGTGCGATTTCCAAGGGGGAAACACAATGCACGAGGACCGTTCATAAATGACGTTGACGTTGACAATTTTGAAAAAATACAGATTTGTTTTAAGCCCGATTGTTTTGTGATACATTATTTTTATCAAACGTCTGAATCACACATTCTACAACTTTTAAAACCAGACAAAACAACGGAACTAAAACCAAAATCAGAAGACACCGTTATCGTCCCACTACATTCTACTCTTATCAGTTGATCATGCGTCATTTCTATTTCCAAGTAATGAACACTTCATACAATGCATGAATCACTTAATTATAATCACAAGAAATTTATCAATAAAAACTACGATCTTGTCAAAATGCCAATTTCTTTAAATGTACTGCAATTTCGTAGTTGCATTAGCCATCCTAAAAAGTCTAGATTTTAAAAAAAGCTACATACTAAACAACATGCAGATGGTTTTTTACTACAGTAGCAAATCACTGTTTGCATATTCGAAATTGATTAAATGATAAATTAACATATATAGTCCTAGTTGAGATCAAGATAAGCCATGCATATGTTTAATTTAAATGAGAAAAAACGACCAGAGTAAAAGCCTGACTGTTGATACAAAAACCGAATTAAAAACACGTCCTTAATTTTTCATGTGGGGGCATTCAAAAAGAACGTCCACAAGAGAAGGGTAAGGAGGGGGAGTCTGCTATGGACACCATTTCGACAGGGTGGGGGAGACACCAGAAGAAATGTGTCCCCAGTTCCAAATGTACTTGAATTTTTAAAACCTCGGGAAATTCGGGAATTGTGCTTAAAATTTGTGTTAAACGGAATTTCCCTTTAAGCTCAGGAAATTTCCATTAGTCGGAAAAAAAATCTGGAAAAGTATCGTAGAATCACATGATAGCTAAGAGAGGTGCTTAGGAATTTATAAGACCGGCCTTGAAATAAGCTTGAATTTTTTTTCCAACAAATTTGCAGGACATCCTATTATATTAACAACAAAAAAAAAATGAAGGACGTCTATGAGAGGGAGGTGGGGGGTCTGGGATAAAGTGGTCATCGTGTTGAAAGGGGGTAGGAAGGGTCATTTTTTATGGAATGTCGGAGACGTCATTTTGAATGGTCCCTAAGCATCTACTGCAGTAGTGTATTTCAAATATGACCATGTCCTTTTCCTCCAACAGTGGCCATTTTGGTCGTAGTTTAATGGTTTCTTTTGGCATAAAATACATGATCGTGTTATAAATTCAATGTTAAATGTTCAAATACCACTAGGGGTTGCTAAACCGAACGAAAACGTGTTAATTAAGCATTCACTTGTTCGACCAACCTCGCACATCTTTAGGATGAAAAAAATCACCTAAACTATGAGGAAAACCCTTCAACGGTCACAGTTTCCATTCATGGCATTTTAAGGTTTTACTTCAGTAAGGGTGAGTTCAAAGCATACATTCAGGTTTATTCATATCCCACTCACTAGTTTCACTTGAGGAATAATGGCATTCGAGGAAAAGTCTCCTTTCCACCCTTGTTCAATCCTACTATTTCCTAGAATACCACACCTCCATGAACAAGACTACAAAAATCCCTTCCAATTGGTCTTCTAGACTTCTAGACACTAAATCTGCAAAACCACCACTTCAATGTATTTCGCGAAATCCTCAATATTAAAAGGAAAATTCCTCGTCAATAAAGTAATGTACATCACAATTTTCAAAACGAAATGATGTCATAGTATCAGTCAAGTATCTTCTAAAATGCATAAGGCAATATCTACACGTGTATAATTGGATAGGAAGTCTAACCATAAACCGAAACACAGTTAAAACGCGTAATTAATCTTTATTATGTGTTGGTAAGGGTGAGATTCAGAGTGAAATCATTGATGAGTAACATTGAAGTATATATTTTTTCTTTTCATATTTTCCTCGTTTTTGCCCATAAATCCGAATTGGCCTTCACCACACATACAATTTCAGATTATTTGGCATAAGCGTCAAACTTTCCATTAAATTTACTGCTTCTAATAAATGGAGGAACCTCCAATAGAAAACTAGGACAAAATTCAAACCCACGATTCACATATCTAGCTTTTATTGAAATTTAGGTTTGGCAAAACGATACTTGGCGTTAAGAGCAAAGGGTTTACGCATAAAATGTAAACACTACCTAAGCTGACTGCCATTCGATTAACTAAATGCCATGGCACAAGAAAAGAATAAGCCTAGTAGGTCTGCATCATTATAGTGCAAGGTGAAAGATATAGCTTTGTATACAGTTTTTATTTACCCAAAGATGATAAACTCAGGCCTGCTGATGCACCAGGAGTGTCAATAACAAACTACAATTGAAAACTAATATTGAAAAGATGTATTATACATCAACATTTTCTGAAGGTACTCCATTATATATATTATTATTTTTGGAAGGCTGCATTTACAGGGGGAAAAAACAACAACCTGCGTTTCATGTACTGAATTAAATATATATTTCGCCAAAATGCAACCGTGCAGATAAGCATTGCACAACAATTTATTTATATAAGTTTAGGTACTAGTAGAGTCGATGTTTAGTTAAATCACCATAACTTAATTTCAATGTATACAATAAACGACATAAAAATGCAATTTATGGAAGTTTACTAGATTCGAAGATTGCATATTCATGTAATTTATTTAGGTTGAGCAAACGATTGTTTACTTTTTCAGAATCATTTGTCGTAAACGTATCTCCGCTTGCATATTTAACACATTCTTTAACTAATCTTTTCTAACGATCGACTTTATAGAAAGTCAAGACCTGAATTTAAATTAATAATAATACTGCATTGCATTTACTTAAACACATTTACACGAGATTGACAATTTGCACCCTATTTTATACAAAATTGAATTGGATTTTTGCTAGGATTTCATCAAAATAGAGATGGATTTAAGCTAAGATTTCATCCAGCTTGAATTGGATTTCAGCTAGGATTTCATCCAGTTTGAATTGGATTTCAGCTAAGATTTCATCCAGGTTGAATTGGATTTCAGTTAGGATTTCATCCATGTTGAATTGGATTTTTGCTAGGATTTCATCAAAGTAGAGATGGATTTAAGCTAAGATTTCATCCAGCTTGAATTGGATTTCAGTTAGGATTTCATCCATGTTGAATTGGATTTTTGCTAGGATTTCATCAAAGTAGAGATATATTTAAGCTAAAATTTCATCCAGCTTGAATTGGATTTCAGCTAGGATTTAATTCAGGTTGAATTGGATTTCAGCTAGGATTTCATCCAGGTTGAGTTGGATTTCAGCTAGGATTTCATCCATGATTTCATCCCGGTTGAAAAGGATTTAAACTAGGATTAGGACTGATATATATGTGCAATTGTGCAGAAACTTAAAACTACAACCTACAAATAAGTTGCCTGCATCTAAGCAACTAATGTCACCATTAGCATTCTAAAATGACACCCCAAACCACATCAAAAACGCACATTCGACATTAAACCGTGCATATTACAGATTAAAAAATTCATGTATTCAATTTGGCGTAGATATTCTTCCAAAATAACATGAAAGCGTTATGTATGCTAGATTGCAATTTAGGAAACTGAAGTTAAATTTACATATCAATGAACTAAATCTCACAGGTAAAGGATTTGCGTAAAGCATAAGAGTTCTCAATATAGAATTTAGCACAAAAACTATAATAATTATCTCAAATTTTCCTTTAAAGAGAGTCTGGTTTTTCGAAGTCAATAAAAAAAAGACCCCCAGCGTGTTGAATCTCCGTTGCTAAACGGATCTTCAAATCGATTCAATCGGAGACACTACAATGTTCACTGCAATTTCTGCAGACATCTAGGCTAGAACTACTGTGCACGCGCGTGCACAGTGCTATTTCACCAGGTTTATTCCTGTGGTATTGATTGTTGTGGCAGTCGTTAAACGTTACACAATTATAGTTGTTAGGATTTCTTTTACGGCCATCTCCAGAATTCAAATAAAAAATTAAGTAGACGTGTAGACACGGTCCATAAATCGCTGCGAGTTTCTAATATACTTGTGGAAACGTTAAAAAAGGATATTTGGTTCATTGTGCCAGTGCATTTGTTAATCTTTGGGTGCAACACATGTTAAATTATGATTGAAAGATAAGCATACAGAATCTGCAGCAAATATATGTACTTCCGATAGCATAATCTCCTTTATCTTAAACGGTGAATCTAAAAGACAGTTGGCATGGACGCTGTTAAGGTCACGAGGATTTCTACGAAGGTGGAAATTACCATAAATAAATTAATTCCACCTTTTTATGACATGTCGTTTTATGGCACTGGCATCACGGATGAATAACCTCATTGGTTAATTCCTGTCAACATACAAGTGTTGTGCAGTACTGCACAATCGGGCACAATGCATGCATTCGAACAATTTAAAGTATTTCGGGACAGTTGATTTTAAAGCCTTGACAAAAGCGATTGTCCAACATTTCATTCCCGTTAATCCAATAAAAAAATGATATTTTTCTCACTGGGTTTTCCCTTCAAGCAGCCAAATTGTTTGTCCGTGGAATTCACAAAAACATCACATATTTGCCAACCCTAAACTTGTTCTATAATACAAATTCAGCGTACATATCCAAGCACGTAATATGCATTTAGATATGGATAATAACATAAAAGCGATATGCTAAACAGGTGTAATTAGCCTCCTTCACGTGAGAGGCTGGTAGCTCCAGCCGGAAACGCTTAATTATTTCGACATATGCATTTTTTTAATTATAAACTTATAACGATATTATTCATTCTATGTTTGGAGTGTGATTCACTGCAATTACAATCAATGCAATTTTCCCAAGTCTGATAACTCGGTCCATATCAGTGATCGTATCATTACACTGTACTCATAATCGGTACTCATAGTCATGAGTACGATTTGATCAAGTATGATTTCTCATTTCACACGAATACTGTTACATGTACTGTCTGTACTCGTACTATGAAGTATGATTCCACTGTGCTTGATTCCACTCAGTACATTTTACCCAAGTCTGCATGTTAGCATAAAACACAAATACCAGCACTTTTAAGGTTTTGGTAAAGTGCTATAACCGATACAGAGACTAGGCAAATTAATCTTAAGTGCCATCTCTAAATGTAAAGACAAATTTACATATATGAATTAAGAGACTTGCTCCAATTGTAACTTTATATTCTATAGTCATTACATATGGTTATTACCATTAATTGATAATTCAAGTGAAATAGCAAACTAAAGATGCAGCAGAGTCCAGATTGCCGTCAATGCGGGAGTATATAAAACAAAAGAATTATTTATGGTTTCATAGCAGTCGTCTGTCATGAATTAAACAGTCAGTAGGCGACAGGGCGTACACTACATCCGTTAATGGATTGGGCCATTTCTCGTTTCCGTATATCCATAAATAGCCTAATTAACTTAAATGCAAACTAATTTATGAACCAACATCCAGTAGACTAATGGTCGACGTAGAGCGAGCTCCACACTCCATTTGCCTTAATCGATAGGGCTTAATATCGCAATAAATTAATTTCACAATTAGATAAACGCGATGGGCCACGACTAGCCCTAGCCAGTAATCGCAACGAAGCTGACAAAACCACAAATGTGAATTTTTCCACGCATTTTCACAGCTATCATTTCCTATTTTCAGGAAATTTAAGCTAAATGATAACGACTGAAAGGAGGATTCCACGAATACCCCTCTTTCAGTTTGTAGTCGTTCGGGATCTGGAATTAAACGTACAATAACGGTGCATCCATGCTAAGTTAGTAAAGGTGTGGTACATCTAAAACTCCAAAAAATGTCTTATAACAATATTGATTTCATCCCAGTTACAAAAAAAAAAATGATTTTTCACACAATGAATCATGCCCATTTCCCTTCAAATAAAATATGCCCCAGGATGCAAATTTCTTCCTACACTAATCCGTGAGAAAATGTTAGGAGGAAAAATTGATGACTTTTTTTTTATTTGTCTGTAGGGTTATAGTACGCAATGTGTTATCATTCTGGTAATATCTTGCCGAACCCCTAATGCAATACAACTGGACCTACCTTCCGAAAGCTCCAATTCCAATTCGGCGAGTTTCTCCCGTATATCCTGGGGGAGGGTTAAAATATCGATGCATTGGTCTGCCATGATATGACCGCAAGAAATAAGGAGGGCTACTCGAAACGCATTCAATCCTTCCGGGAATCTAATAACAGTTCATCACAGTTCGCCATTAAAAGAGCACAATCCCTGGCAACCAAACAACCAAAAAGCACAGACACGCACTGGGACGCTGCTGGCCGTTAACAGTCGCCCTGGAAACTCGAAATAGCGCGAGCCGTGTCGAGGTTCATATTCACCCGGTTAAATCGGGCAGCAACTCGCATTATTCGACGAGAAAACGATCCTTTTATCCATAGTCTTGAAACACAAACGAAATAAAAATACCACCAACAGAGGATTAACGAGGAAAAAAAAAGAAAACTGTCACTGATTATAGAATGCTCACCAGGGGGCAGCCTGTGCTGGAACCGCGCTCATATTTTAGATAAATCCGCCTTTAAACACAGAGGACCTCAAATAAAACCAATAAACAACAGTGTGCCTCTCTGCGTGTAAAAGCAGAGAACCCCCTTGAGCAATTGTATGATTTTAGAATGGTGTTGGTGCTTCCATCTAGGAGTAATTTATAGAAACAATGTATTTTTCATTAATAAAAGTAAATGTAAATTGTGTTTTAGTTAAAATGCATAGCTAATTTTAAATAATTGTGTACTCCTTAAATAAATGAGATTAGATTTAGTGTGGTGTTTTTAACTTTAATTTTTATAAAACCGGATTTAAATGACGTATTCGGCAACGTAGTTTCTTGGACGTTTTTACATGGAGTAAGGTATCGAGAAACGGTATTGCCGAATATCGTTCTAACTTTCCGGATTGCAATGGCCGTAGACTGTGCTCGTTTGTAGATTCCAGCCTGCAAACTTTTAAATTTCTGCTTCAATTATTTATATTCTTAAGTGTCGATTTTAATATTTCGTGACAAATCATTAACACAATTAATCCAGGTAAGTTTGCTTTTATTTGATTGTCATTGCTGGGAGAAATAAGATGTTTTTACCATCCAAGTGTGGATAGCGAACTGGCTTCAGCTGGAAGTGGGCGTATTGAGCAATTTATGAAAACGAAGGATACATTGTAGATTTTGGACAATTTAAAACGAATTGAAATTTGGAAACAGTTCAACTATTCCATACATGACATTTTAACTTCTAATGCCTGGTAATTCTTACGATTTATTTGCATTTTTCGGTAAAACATTACCCCAGATTCATATCTAGAATGAATGCTTTATCGCAGGTATTCACCTAATTTACGCTAACTTTTGATTTACCTAAACACAATAAATGTATTTTGAGTTTATTTATAAAATTTTCAATCAAGAGTCTTGACTCTTAATTACGTACAAATGCGAATTTGTAAGAATTTTTAACGTGATTTCTTCAACCATATAATTGAAGCCCACAAAACTTGAACCGGTGCCAACTAAGCCTCTGCAGATTGTGCAATATATAAAACAACTTATCATTACACATTTCTTCTTTTGTACAAGCCATGACTGAATACTGGCTTATTTCTGCACCTGGGGACAAAACTTGTCAGCAAACATGGGAGGACCTGAATAAAGTCACTTCCAAAGTGCATAACTTGTCAGTAAATCACAAATTCCATGTCCCAGATTTAAAGGTAATATTTTCCGGCATTTTATTGTGGCGCTGGTGTATGCGTTATCTTTGATCGTTTCTTACGCACATCGATATCTTTGACTATCAGGTTGGCACTTTGGATCAGCTTGTCGGACTATCCGATGACCTGGGAAAATTAGACCAATTCGTTGAAAGGTTTAATCCCACTTTTTAGATTGTGTTAATTATTTTTTTATAAATGTGTCATTCCGTTGCTAACGTTTTACTCTAAATATCCAATAAGCGTAACCCGAAAAGTGTCCAATTATTTGGGAGACGTTCTCGAAGACCAAAAGGACAAGTTGTCAGAAAATCTAGTCGCCAATGGAAGTATGCAAGACATAAATTCTAAATGGGATTATTTTGATTGGACTAAACTCGTTAATAAGTTGCATTTTCTCTGCCCAAAGGTGATTTGGCAACTTATCTTACAAGATTTCAGTGGGATGGTGCAAAGTATCCCATCAAGCAATCCCTTCGCAATATTTCTGACATAATAAGCAAGGTACAAACGACTAAATACTTTGCGAAATTCACTGTGTTTGCAAGCCACTAATGAATATGTGCATTTTTATAGCAAGTGTCTCAAATCGATGCCGATTTGAAAACAAAATCTGCAGGTTACAATGCTTTGAAGACATCATTGCAATCCATGGAAAGAAAACAAACGTTCGTGCCCTTTGTGTGATACTTGCAACTGCAATGAATTACGGCTTTCCGATATTCCATTTCTTTTATACTTTGAAATTTCAGGGGAAGCCTTGTAACTCGAAATGTGGCCGATCTGGTAAAGAGAGAGCATTTTGTGTTGGACTCTGAATACCTGACCACGTTGCTGGTTGTCGTCCCAAAGTATGTATTTCTTGGGCAACATTAGTATAAAACTTGATAGTTATTAGCGTTCTAGTTTCAATTGTTTGTGCAACTTGTGGTCTGTCCTTATTATAAGAAAGTTTTAGTTTGCATTTTCATTCATTCATTTGGAACTTTTTGGTCTTGAAATTATTACAGGGCAAGCTATCATGATTGGCTGGCTAAATACGAAAAGCTGACGGACATGGTAGTACCAAGATCGAGCGAGTAAGTTTTACATTTGCTCTTGCGAACGTCGTTTTACGTTCCAAAGTTATCTAAAGTCCTTGATAATTTTTATTTTCAGAATGATCTGCGAGGATACCGACAACGGCCTGTTTTCAGTCACACTGTTTCACAAGGTGGTCGACGAATTTAAGCACCACGCTCGAGAAAACCGGTAATTCCCATTTTGCCGTCAACTTCAAAAGTGAAAAGGTGGCTTACCGTAACAATCCCTTATTCGTCCTATCCATCCCTAGATTCTTGGTAAAGGACTTCATTTACAACGAGGAGGAGTTGGCAGCTGGCAAAAACGAAATAACCAAACTGATGTCAGACAAGAAAAAACAATTTGTAAGCAGTAACGTTGTAATGAAATTTCAAATTAAGAAGGTGTTTTCTAATTTTAAAAATCCATATTTAGGGGCCTCTTGTAAGATGGTTGAAAGTCAATTTCAGCGAAGCTTTCACTGCGTGGATTCACGTTAAGGCATTGCGTGTTTTCGTGGAGTCTGTATTAAGGTTTGTAGCGACCGTTATTTGGGAACACGACTGAGTAATTTGGTCATTGCTACAAACTAGCGTCTCATTTGTTTAGATACGGATTGCCAGTTAACTTTCAGGCCATGTTACTTTTGCCTAACAAGAAATCCATGAAACGCTTACGTGAGGTTCTTATAAATCAATACACGCACTTGGATGCGAGTGCCCTACAAGGTGCTGATGTGAGTATTGGAGTTAGGGCACACATTCACATTTCTGTACCTAAACATTGGAGAATTTCAAAAAAAATGAAATATGAATTTTTTAACAGGATAAATACGATATTCCTGGTCTGACAGTTGGCAACCAAGAATATTACCCCTATGTGTATTACAAGTTGGACATCGACATGATTCAAGAAGGTGGCCATAGGGCTTGAAACAGAAAATAAGTGGGCAACATAGTGAAAGGTGTGCATTGCTACAACTGTAAGCACAATGATTTCGTGGCTTCAATTTGGCTATTTCATCACTTTCTTCCATAGTCAATGACTGATTCGTAGTTGACATTATGAGGTTTTGTTAATTGTTGTTGTAATTGATCAGAATTTAGTAAAACTTTGCTGTATCACAAAGATCAGTCTAGCTATTTTATCACAAAATTTTAAGTCTTAACAATGATCAGAAAGGGATACGGGCAGCAAGCCGCAGTTTTTCTGGACCAATTTTAGGATCTAATCCCACAAAGCATGTTTTTTTTTTTAATTTTTAGGGCCCATTCTTTGTTTGACGGGAAGAAATAGTGAATGAGAAAGCTGAAAATTGGCCATCTAAATGAGTAGCGTACTGATAAATTGTGATTGCTTGTGAAACAGCAGCTAGAAGCATCTTTAAAGTATTGTCGTACATTCCTGTAGTTTGTTAGATTGGAATTAACCATAAATCATTTGAATTGACTGTGCTATCATTACGTTTAAGGGTATGTATATAGGTAATTTGGGGAAGTTGCTAGTTTCATCATAGGTCCCTACTTAACTGTTTTTGACATTATCACGTTACAAACTTGAAATTTGACTTCCAAAATTCAAATTATGAAAATTCCCAAAGAAATGCCATTTCAAAGTATGAATTTGTTTCAGATTTGTTGTACATATTCAAATCAAATTAACGTTTGAAAATAAGATAACTTTTTAGCCATAATAACCAATTTAAAATTGTGCATTTGCATAACAAATAAAGTTTTACAGTGAAAATTCCAACTTTGAAAAATGTTTGTCGGAATAAAACTGCCGAACAAAATATGTGACTATTGATAAAAATGATTCAGTAGTTAGTGTCTGTCCTAACTTGTGCATTACATCATTAAAAATCACGAACGAAGTAGGGGATTAAAATGGTAAAAAAAACAATTAGCTGGAATAAATCAAACGGCCGATGTGAATAATGTTTCAATAAAATGTCTACGGCAACATGATCGACTTGAATTTCATTTATAGTCATAAGTTTTCAATTTCAAATAATAGCACATTTGCAAATAAAATATACAAAGTTATGTGGCATTGTTTTGATAATATTTGCCTGGTCCACAGTTGTTTCCAGGCAAATGTTGAAATAGTTCCTCTAAAAATCGGTCACAATTGTACCCTTTATCACTAAAAACTCCTCTCGTCCTTTCCCCACCCTGAAGGTGACCCATGTCTGCGAGGTACGGCAAATACTTTCAGTAAATATTTAAAACAAATTAATTAAAAATAGTCTTTACCATTCTTGTCTTCACCGACATTCTCAGGTAAATGCCTGAAACTATGGCGGCAGCATAACTGACGATTCAGCTATTTCCTGAAATTGATATTTCAGAAAGTTCACATTTAACGCTTGGCATGTTAATTAGAAAACCATGTAGCCTCTCGGAAAACTTGATTGTTATAGTCAAGAATTTGAAGAAAAAAAATAAAAATAATATACAACAGAAGCCTGTTAAGAAATTTTTAAGGGACCGGAGTTTTTGAATTTCTTAAGCGGGGAAACCCGATTGTATTCTCGGGACCATGAGATTCGGCTTCTTAAGCAGGTTCAACCGTAAAGGCAATGAACGCCTAGCACCACACTTAACACAATTAAACACCGTTAATTAGAAAATATCTCTGATTAAGCTTACCTTATTAACTTCCAAAACCTTACTAAAATCAAAGGCTGCCAGTTTTGGAAAAGCATCCATGATAAGTTTGGTAACCGTGACTGCATTTTTCTTCATCATTTCCATAACAGCATCTTTGCTAACCTAAGTAAGGGAAGGGAATTAATATTTATTGTTTTAAAGTATTTTACGGGGGAAAAAAATGCACGCTTTAATAATGCAAGATTACAATGATCACATACCCCTTCTTCGCTTTCTCGCCAGCAGTCGTAATCCGTTACCAAGGCTATCGCCGCATATGCAAGTCCAGCTTCCTTTGCCAAAGTAACCTGACAACGTTTAATTGTTAATTATAAAAAGGTAACGCAGAGGTGAAGTTTCTGGTCGGGATTGTATTTACCTCAGGAATGGTAGTCATGTTAACTATGTGAGCTCCCCAGGATTTAAAAAGAAGACTTTCTGCACGTGAGGAAAACCGTGGCCCCTCGATGGTAACGTTCGTTCCTGTTGGGTGATGTCTAATTTGCAGTTCCTTTGCACTTTCAATCAGGATCTAATAAGGGTGTTTCCGAGAGTTTACACTATGTTCATTCAATGTTACATATGGTCAGTGGCGGCTCGTGTATAGGCACTGTGGAACTGCAGCACCCCCTATTTCCACCTCATATTACCGATAAAATTTAATATAATGACTCAATTAGTCTTTTTTTCTTTAATTATTTCTTTAAACTTGTACTATATATAACTAGTAGCCATCCCCCATTTTATACAAAAATCTTTGTATGGAACTGTGCGCTTCACAGTTCCAGCAGCGTGGAGTTTGACTGTTGTGCGCATGCGCATATAGGAAGCCGCACGTGAGGCTACGATGAAGAGAGAGCACTGTCTCTCCCGCAGTGCAGACCGTTTGACTGTTGCAGCACCCCGACTAAATTTAGCTACGAGCCGCCACTGCATTCGGTACTTAAAACTGTAAATGTACCTTTCTCGTGTGTGGACAGAACGGCTCATCCATTGGAATGTGACAAATTCCTTTAGGTGAATTAGGAGCCCCATCATAAAAAGTATTTTCTCGCTTAGTGGTTCTGTGGAAATACAAAGATTTTATACGAATTTGAATGCATGTCTATTATTAATAATGCAAATACATTAGGCAGTCTTCCATTTCTTTATTAGTCATGCAAGGGCCTACTGCTAATTTATAGATTGAAATCTTGATAAACATACCTATCGATAAACTGGTCTAAAAACACCAGATCCCCAGGTGGTATGTTTTCCTGGAGAGAACCACATGCAGTGCTTGCAATTATGTGGGTGCAACCAGCTTCTTTCAAAGCCCAAATATTAGCACGATAATTCACATTTGTTGGAGAAATAGTGTGATGACGCCCATGCCTAAATTGAAATCGTTTTTTCGTTAGCATGGAATCTGTGAATTTCATTTAAAAATGAAAACGCCAAAACGATTAAACTTGCCTGCAAAGCAAAATGCAATCAACGCCAGCAATCTGTCCACAAATTAGAGCATCCGATGGTTTTCCAAATGGCGTATCGACTACCTTTTCATAGCTGTTTTTTATTATTTCTGGCTTGTTCAATCCTGTACCTCCAATTACAGCAATCTGAATAATATATCCAAGACATGTTACGATTGATCTAGAATATTTTTCATCTAAAGCATATTGAATAAAAATTAAACTCACCTTTATGGTTAGCTTTGCATGTTCTCCATCTGTCATTTTTCAATTAATTTTCAATTTATTCTGAAAAATAGTAATATAAAAGTTAAAAAGGGCTGCTATTCATCCATAGGTAATTACTGTAGGAATTAATCTAATTATAGACCATCCTGCATAGAAAAACAAGGGAAGTGGAATGAAATTCAGGTGTCAGAACACTATTTGGTACACGGGGTCATTCAGTTAAATGAATACAATTGTACTTTCGTACCGTGAGAGATGCATGTTTACTCGCAGTGAAAAACTTCAACGTTTTCAGACCATATTCATGTCTTCGCCAAATAGTTATAAATAATCAGCCAAAATAAAAATACATTTCTAAATATTGTCTCAACAATTTAGGTTGTCTCGTATCATCCTTTTCCACTTATGAAATAATTTATCCATCACAATATCCATCATTTATCCATTTTCATATACAATTTAACAATTTCTCTGCTATATTTTTTTATAAAAAGAAATACATTTTAATCGAAATTAACTGCAAGTGAAAAAATGCAAATGTCAAAATAGATTCTTAATTTACAGGTTTCATTTAATTGTAAACATAAGCAGAGGATTTTATACGAAAATCAAGTTTTATGGATGGCAAATGATTTTAGGATGGATAAGAAAATTTAATTTTAGGTAATTAAATCTGTTAAATCGTGAGATTGAAATTTTTTAGCATTGCACGTATTTTTAAATTAATTTGATTTGATAAATCATCTTTGGACTTGTAGTAAAAAATGCATGAATGCCGGTCAAGTCACAGGGTGCATAATTAAAGTTTACAATAGAGCGTGTCATAGCAACGAGCCGACGACCTTGAACAAGTACCAACAGCATGTGGAGATAATGTAAACACAACACGGATCTCGGTCACAGTTACGTTTCACAAATAGTGGATTCTACATGTCAACATTCCTAGCCAGAAGCTGATTAATATACAAGCAACGCTCATCGGACATCGTTATTTACGAAACACCGCCAACACCAGCAATGTCCAGTGTTCCGAAAAGGCTTAGGCGGGAAAGTAGGCCTAAAGTCTATGAACCCTCACTAGACTACATGCAAAATTTACCAGATGATATTCTATTGATAACTTTCAATAATTTATCATTTCACGATTTAATGCGCGTACAAAGGTAGGAATGGAATTACATACCAAAGAATTGTCCCCTTGTTATAACCCTTTGTATACGAGTTCAAGCATGCTGCGTGCAGTACCGAATACTATCGAATAGGTCACCTAACCAAGGGGTGTGGCTAAAGCGCCGTTACCCAATTTTTGCCCTTCTGCTAATAGTCGCCCATTTATACTAACCATAACTGTATTTTGTATTTTTATATGAATAGTTCATGTTTAAGTACAAATTGATATTTTTGATTGTTATGGAAATATTAGGTACATAATGATATTAAAATTTTCAATTAGGTTTATCTCCTCTAACTTCAAATATTGCCAAGTATTAGCAAAATGGAAAACAATTGAATCGGTTTTTACAGTTAAAGCAACTTATTGGCGAAGGATGTTCTGTAAATGGTGACCGGGCAGCTTCGACCAGGACATCTTCGACTAGTGTAATCTTCGAACATAGTATCCCAGAATGCATAGCG
>JAUJYV010001092.1:0-22115 GCA_033995625.1 Ophyiulus pilosus
TCTTAACTACCCAATGAACTAAATGAATGTCATGAGTGTGCATGACGTACAGTTAATTAATTGGATAGTTAAATCCGAGGCTCCTCCCTTACCCACGTTAACGTTAAGGTTAACGTTAAGGCGTTGGCTGGCTCAAACTCTCTAATAACGAAAAATCACTTTGTTGATAATGTAATCTGCGCTAGCTTTGAACAATAACGTTCCCGAGGTTTCAAAAATTAAATTACATTTGGGACTGGGCACACATTTTTTCTGGTGGCCCTTTCCCCTTTCACTGATCTTTAAAACTTAAACAGAAATACCAAAAACTGAAAAATACCATCATTATAGTGGACGTCCAAAATGGCTACCCCATTCCCCCCATGGTGTCCACATGCCAGCAGACACCCCTCGTGAGGACGTCTTTTTTGAATGACCCGTTATCAGGTGACTTTGACCTGCATGTTGTGAAGTGTTTTTTAACCCTTCCAACTCACGGCAAGTAAAATAGTGCTAAAATTGGCACTTCTCACTAATTAATTAGCATCTAGACGCCGTATCCGTTCAGACAAAAGGCTCGGACAAAACTAGCATGTAGAAGGTATATTTTTGATCATTCTGAAATTTCTGCGATATGTTTGTGGATTATTCATAGATTAAATTAACACGAAATCTTATTTGAACGTCACCTTTTCCCCAACTTTTTTCCTTCCTGGTAAGCAAACCAGAAAGGGAAAAAGTTATAAAGTGTTAATACATTTGTTTTTGCTATTTATATTAAATACATAGCACAACTTTTGAGCAATGCTGTTATTTTCAACCTTCAACTTCTTTGAAGCTAGTTGTGGTTTATCAATCCCTGTAATTTGTAATAATAAGCTAGTTCACGGACACCCTTTGAAATCAACCATGTCTTGGGAAGTCAAAATTGCTTTGAATAGTTAGTCTAGTGATTGATGGCTTCCTAACTCGCTAATTTAGCAGTGGATTTCAACGTTTTATGTCTGTGCTTAAGTTTCAAACAATAGCGAATAATCTTCTTAAATTATTCATTTCCTATCATTGTTCGTTATTATTATTAATTATCTAACAGCCAATAACTATGATTTTATTAGTCTCATCCCAAATGCCATTGAAGTACATGTAATATGGTAGGTCATGAGGGTTGTAAAATACGAGTTCCAGTGATCCTGGGGGGTCCTCGTAAGTTCCAATGATGGTATTTTTCAGTTTTTGGTTTTTCTGTTAATTTAGTTTTAAAGGTCAGTGAAAGTGGAAAGTAACACCAGAAGAAATGTGTCCCCAGTCCCAGATGTACTTTCATTTTTAAAACCTCGGGAAAGTCGGGAATTATGCTTAAATTTGTAGTAAACACCAATTTTATGCTGAAATTTCCGTTTGGAAGAATGTCGTGGAAGTGGCAGCGATACGGGTGTCTGGAAATTTATAGGATGGACCTTTATATGTTCCAACACATTTTCTGGACACCCTACATTTCCAAAATATTAAGGACGTCTATGAGGGGGAGGGGGACCCTGAGTAAAAAAATACAGAAGTGGAATAAAGGTAAATTATTTTTCTTTGCGAAGTAAATTTATATTAATAGGTTATATTAGTTATATTAATATGTATTGTATGTATAACATATTGTATAAGGTTTAAGGGGCCCCACTTTGATAACTAACTACAACGATTGACAACTACAACTCCATCATTTGCCAACGTTTCACCAATGTTGTCAACTAAAATTCAATGTTACCCAATGTCCACTTTCTCTGGTATTGATTTGCCCCCTTTCCATCGCCTCCCAATACGCCTACAGAGTCCCAATCGAAATCCCTGTTTTGTATATACCAGCTAGTGCAACGTAATTAAAAAAACAGCATGAAAAAGCTAGTTTAGATATTTGAAATTTTTGTATTCGTGCATCTATAAAACATCTAATTCTGGCATCTCTTCTGGTGTGCTAGTGACAGGATAATATGCAATTACAATTGCATTCCCGCTGTTCATCCCACTGCTCATTATGGTTTTAATTCTGAGGGGTTGTGCTGTTGTGTACCACGCGTATTAACACAAAAGCGAGCATAGTGTGGCCACTTAATTCACTTTGTGTTTTGAGAATGGTTCTCGATTGTGCATGAATGCAATGCTTCTGCCTCGTCGAATCCGGTCTCATCTTCAATTAGTCGTCCAAGTAGCAGTTGGGGATGGAAATGAAATGTTTTGCGCCTTGTTTTCCAGGAATTATTTTTCTATCAAACTAGCTCATACGAGAAATGCTCTCGATGGGGTTTCAGTTGAGAGATGGACCAAATATTTTTATATAAATGCTAGCTAGGAAGTAGTTTTGCAAAAAGACGACTCGGAAGTCACAGGTTTCTTCCTCCAGGAGGATTTCTCAAACACAGGTAAGATTTTGTCAAGTATTCGTTTAGACATATTTAATGAATCTGAACAATGTTCTTTGGGGAACAGCTCTTATTCAAAGCTTTAACCAAAATGATTTTAATATTATAACCAATTGCAACTGCTGTAACTTTTAATGTTAATTAACTCGAAATACTCAAAATAGGCATGTTAACAAAATTAATATTTACAAGACTTAAGAAAATTTTGTGTCATCATCTTAAATAAGATTTTTTACGAAAGAAGAAAAATCATATTTACATTACTGTAGTTTTGTTGTGAAAAGGCTTTCGTCAAATTTTCAAATATAACAAAGTTTATGATATATAACCATAGATAAAGTTTATGATTTATATTTACAGTTTTGGAAATATGAAAGTATGAAGATATGCAATCTTCTAAATTGCATATTTTGATAAAACTTTTAAAGTGCTTGATAACATCAATTTTTTGTGCAAAATATGTGTTTCGCTGTTTATTTACGTAACGATTTTTTTAAATTTCAGCGATCTGATTATAAATTGATAAGTCAGTGACCGGAATTATGCGCCCATCAGTGTCGTTCTTTACCTTGGCCATTTTGATTTTTGGATTTTTGATTTGCGAGCATCATGTTCATTCCCTATCTTATTCATACGATGAAGATTTTCGAGTCTCTGAAAAGCAGGCAAGTACATGGATATAAATCAACGTTTTCTTGACCGTGGTGTAACACTAACAGAATTAAGATAATGTAGCACACGATGAGTTTAAACTTTCCTACAATCGATTAACTACTTAGATTAGCATTGCATGCTTTTAAAAAGGTGTACTTTATATGACGTGTTTAGTGTAAGGTAAGAATAGTGACGGAACAAAGTAGGTCATGCACTAAAGAAAACGTTTAGCAATAAATTATACAATGTATCATTGAATAAATTGGGACATTTCTTATAAACACTGCAATGGTTACATGTTTTGTAAGAATATTCTAATGTGCTTAGAGTAAAATTAGGTTAAAAAAACTGAAACTTGATTGCGACATTGTGTCGTTTGTGTTACACGTGGTCCCACGCTATAAACACTCATAATAAGTTAAAGAGTACTAGGTTAGATGGATTTTGACATGGAAACATATTTGCCTCAGGGAAAACTGTGGAGCCACGGAGTTTCCATCAGCTTTGTCAAAGTATATTCAATAAACAGTAGAGAAACAAAAATGCAAGATAAATGCAATAGAACAAAACAACTCAACAAAAACACAACAGAGCAAAACAACTCAACAAAAACAAGAGATTCGATATTAATACGATGAGCGTTTTTAAAGTAAGGGCCGTTCTAGCATAAGAAAAAAGGCATACATAATATAAATGTTTAATTATAGCCAAAATAAATGTTTTCCTTTACGTTGATTTTTCCATATAGTCACCATTGACATCCACACATTTAAAAAATTGTATCACCAAATTATATTATCAAAAAATTCCGCCCCCATGGAGTACTGTTTCTACTTGTGTACATTGGTTAAGGTGCAGTATTTTTCTACCCTAGTCACAATGTGGGACTTTAATACAAAACAAGGATTTATCCGAATTTTGTGTTCAGCTCTTCCTCCACATCAGCTGTGATTATTATGACTGGCATTATATGCATAGAACACACTTGAAACCGAAACACGATACAGAAATAGGGTTTAGCAAATATGTTTGCCCTATGTGGATGCTCACCAGTTTTCTGCAAGCAAGTTTCATCAAATTTTTTGACAAAAAAACGTATAATGAAACATTTTGGCGATCGCTTATTAAGAGGTGGTCAAATTCAAAGGATTTACATTATGTTTGCATTATGTTTGCTGGTAAAGGTGCTCCTACCAAGGTCCGTATACCATGACGTTAGAGCATTGACCCAATTTGCCTCACGTGCTTTCTAGAGCAGACGCCAGTTTTTGGCCATTCATGAACAGCAAACATTTCTTCCGTTTCGAAATGCTTTTTCAATGTGGACAACTACATTTGGACAAATAATAACCCCATTTCAAGAAATATGTTCACGAAACTACGTTTCGACAAATTGGTTTCAACTAATTTCGTGTTTCAAGTGTGTGCTAAACAGTATGATAACTCGTACTTGTCACCATTGCCTAAACTTACTATCAACATTTTGACCAATAAACATTACAAATGTTCCTGTAAATTTTAGCAGCAGTATGTTTTTGTTTGCTAACAATATTCGCATGACTGCACGAACCTCTCACTTAGACTTGGAGGGATTATTTTTGCTACACTCATTGTCACCCACTCTACGTGACATAAAACACAAATTAGATACAATATCGCTGTATACAAATCGTATAAAGATATTGTGGATGCACAAACAATCCCGCTTCCAAGTTTTAATCGACGAGACGGGGTATTTCAAAACGGTCCTTACTTTTAAAACGCGCCTATTGCAAATTCGTACAATCAAGTCTTGTAAATTGAGTTGTTACCAGTAATTTGACATGAACTCATTTATTTCATGGAACGTTTATTTCAAATGTATGTTGATTTGTTCATATTAAATTTTCGTTGTTGCATTTCAGGCTATCGCAGATCTTGTTCTCCAAATACTTCGCCTCGTTGGCAGCTCTTCGCCTCCACATTTCCAGAAGCGTAATTCGGAGTTAATTAACAGTTTACTGGGATTACCCAAGGCCATGAACGATGCTGGAAGGAGATGAGAAAAACGATGAAGACGACGGAATTCGCTTTATTAAAAGCAGCAATGTAGCCGTTTAGCATTCACGTTTAATCCGAAGTAAATTTCATTGAAAACAATTGACTCCAACATGGCTTATTTATTGCGTGATAAAACTGTTACGCGAATTACTATTCCAAAACCCAGACTCTTGATTTAGTTGAATGCTTGAGATGCCCAGGAATACAAGTATACGAATTTGAACCACAAAAATTCAAAAACATCAACACTGTATTTTGATGTATCGTATGCCTAGGACACAGCGAAGCAAACAAGAAACATAAACAGGGTTTCGTAAACATGTTTACGATAAAAAGTTGCTCACCAGTTTTCTGCAAACAAGTTTAAGTAATCATTTTGCCAAAAAAGCGTGTTTTCAGCGAACATTTCGGTGGTCGCTCAGGAGGCGGTGCCGATCAAATACTTAGTAAACACTTTAAACATCAAAGAGAAATAATGTTTGGCAAACATGTTTGCCATATGTGGATGCTCACCAGGCTTCTGCAAGCAAGTTTTAGCAAATTTTTTTGCAAAAAAAAACAAAACGTGTTTCCATGAAACATGTTGGTGGTGAAGATCAAAGGAAATTGTTTACTGGTCTTGACGCTCCTGCGAAGGCCTGTATACCGTGACGTAATGCATTTCCCCAATTTTCCCCACGTGCTTTTTAGATCAGACGCCAGTTTTTCGCCATAGTATACAGGCTATCCATGAACAGCAAACATTTCCTCCGTTTATAAATGCGGTTTGGATGTGGACCCTACATTAATTTGAACA
The DNA here is from genome assembly GCA_033995625.1 of Ophyiulus pilosus. Taxonomy (NCBI): domain Eukaryota; kingdom Metazoa; phylum Arthropoda; class Diplopoda; order Julida; family Julidae; genus Ophyiulus; species Ophyiulus pilosus. The sequence continues at coordinate 5,881 of JAUJYV010001092.1, forward strand.
AACCTGTTTATCGAAATATGTTTATGAAACAACGTTTTGACAAATTGATTTGCAGAAACCCAATTTGTTTCATGTTTGCTCTGATCTGTACAAGGATTAAATATACAGAGTGACAAAAGTTAGTTAACATAATAGGTTGTCTAGCACCCTTGAATATCGGGAAATAAGCTTGAATTTTTATCCCCTTGAAAAAGTATGGAATTAAGCTTGTTAAATACAAGTTTGCTTTACACTAATACTTTAAATTGTGTATCACATGTGTACACCCTCAATCGATTAATTACGTCAGTACACTTAGCATTTATTGTAAATTTATCCAATTTGATGTATTGTACGTTAAATATGTAATTTTAATGTAATGTAATAAACTATTTATTGGGATCTGACTTTTGCTACAATGGCTTTTTGATTATTACTATATATCTGTGATACAAATACTTCATAATGATTCTATAATCAATTTTCTTTGTTCTGTAAAATGTGTTTTTCGAAAGGAACCAACTGTTTACACTTATAATCAATCCAGTGCCGCTAAACATTTTTTGCATATTTACTATCTGATTTTAGTCTGGATTTTGATGCTTGCGCGCTGACCACTACTTTTATTACAAATTCACATTCAGCATATATGACATTCCGATTCAATTGTTCAAGAGAGAAATGATGGTTATGCATTTCTATACAGTTCACGACTTAATTAAAGCAAAGGGTTATCACTCTGCTGACATAAGTCTTCAGCAAAAGGGAGGAAATTGTATTTCCAAGAAAATCGTAATTTACCCACGAGAAATGTGGTGTGAATCAGGCGTCCTCTGGTCGACCAAGATAAGAGCGTGTTAAATGTGTGTCCATTGCATTGACTCTTTAACACCGTTATACCATACACTTTTTTTTCCCTTGCACAAATGTCTCTGTTAACATCCATGGATTTTTCCACCAGCGGTAATAAAGCTTTGAGCAGATAAGACAATCCACGCAGCCGGAAATAAACGGAATGTTATCACCATGACAAAAGTAATTAAAACGTTTGGGAATCTCTAAATCATGCTCGGATTTGTGGCCGTTCGTTATCTTGTCTTGGTTCTAAACCAAGTGTGAGAAATCAATATCCAGAGCCCCTTCGTATTAACGTTTTGTTATTTTGAAGCTTAATGCTGCTTTCGTCATAAAAAGGGCACGGAATTTGCCCTTTGGTATACGTCATATACCGATTTTAATTACGTTTTTATGACTGAATTCTTCTACGTTATAACTGTTTATTTGACCCAACAAGTTTTTATTATACTCGGAACTACAAATCAGTATGTTATTGCTTCTGGTTTGACTGGCCGTTAATGAGAATCTTGTGTCATATTGGTGCTAATTTTTATTTTATGCTGTTTGGGATTGAATTTTAAAATTGTTGTATTGTCACAACCTAGGCTATCGTATGCTATAAACTCTCTACCATTGGAATTTATTTTCTTACCGTAGGGTACTGAGTATGTACGTACATGAACTGATTCCCAACCTTTTACACCCTGAATGTAGGCAATATGGTAAAGCGCAGGAGTTAGCATAGTTTGCCTGTGTGCTGGGGGAACTTTTAACGGAAATTTTTTGACCTCGAATGGACATTCCAGCATACAATTGGTATTCAACACAAATTTAGACATAATACCCGACTTTCCCGAGGTTTCAAGAATTAAAGTACATTTGGGACTGAGCACACGTTTCTTCTGGTGTCCCTTTCCCCTTTCACTGATCTTTAAAACTTAAGTGAACAGAAAAACCAAGTGTGCAGTGTGCAGCATACAAGTATATTAATTATAGAAAAATGTGTACAGTATATCCCTTACTATGTTTGGCGCCCATTTTTTCAAAGTTTGTATTGATTTTTCGCGTTGTTAAACCACTGAAAGTATCTTGCAAAAGCGCTTCATGATATGGACAATGGATTGAAGAATCTATACAATATATTGCTAGAAAATTGTTGAATATTAGAACAAAATTGCACAATTGAATAAAGTTCCAATTTCAATTTTTGTTTATTTTTTCTTCATTTATATTTATAGAATGGGATGCTATTCCAATGCTATTATTACCATATCGGAAACAGACTATGTTATCGATGAAAAGAAAAACAGATGAAGTGTGTGGGATTGAACTAAAAGCAAACTTTAAAAAGGTAAGAAAATCATAGCTAATTCCATTTTTACATTCTAGAATTTTCTCATTAAATCGTTTAGAAATATCATCTGTTGCATATGGGGTAATCTAATTAGTTCCATTGCTATACGTTGCGAAATATACCTTGGGCAAATCCACTTAGGGCTTTAAAGTTAAAATCGATTTGAAAACAAACTGAATAACTAAAAGAGGTTTCTGAACTATACATTTAAACATGATACTGTTGGATGCATTGCAAAGAATTGCCAAAACCAACAACAACAACACGGATATAGATTTTTCGTTGACAAGTTTTGATTTTTGTAGAGCATGCCAAAATTGCTTTCTAGAAGCCATCTTGTTACTAATATCGTCCAATGCTTGATATTGTGATGACGTTTGAATTTTTTGCTAATAATGACACTGAACAGAATGTTGGCAGAAGATTAATAACAACTCTTAGCGTGTTAAGCATAGGGTTGGTCAGAAGATGGCCTCCATGTCACAAGGATTGATGACATATTGCTATATCAATGAATGGTCTTTCTGACAAAGTGAAGATGATACTGTTGAAGGCTTCTAGAATATGCGCAAATTGTTGAATAAAATATTTGCAGCATGTGCTTAATTCATATTTGGCGTTTCTAACTCTGGTCCCAACAGTCAATTTATCATAAACAGCTTGTATAAGAGGGGAAAAAATGCAATATGTATGTATGGTTTATTTATACGAGCCCCATATATTCTCCCTCTGAATATTAAGATGCCGTAAATTTCCCATAGATAAAATATTGATGGGAGTTTTCTGGTACGTGTTAAGTCTTTTTCTTCTTCTTCTTCCTTTCATACTGTATTTCAATATGAAAGGAATCTCTTCAAGATTACCTAGCGTTCGCGGTGCTTTTATAAAGCCTATTGTCCAAATCATAAATATTAATTTTAATATTTTAAAATCAACAATACAAATGGGGTTATTCCTCCTCTTTGACCTATTAGAAGCGTCCTCCTGCATTAAAGAGACTATTATTGGAAAAAAAATAATATTCATATATTAGCTTATAACTTTTGGACACGCCATAGATGCCTACCTAGGTGGAAAAAACCAAATATGGGCAGCTAATTCCAAACATGGCTAGATCAGAAATTGGACAAGTCTGGTATATGGCCAGATAAACCATACTCTCCTATATGTCCATATATGGCGATAACCGTCCATATATGCTCATTGCTCATGTATGGTTCATCAGTTGCTAATCAGTGGCAATATGTCGCTTATACATGGCTTAGTATGGCTAATAGATGAATAATCAGTTGCTAATTAAGGTACAAATGCTCATCATTTGTCAAATAAGCAGTGGCCAAAATTAGTAGGGGTGCTGCTCCAGACATACATAATATGACAGGTAAAATTATATATAAATATATTATTAAATGAAATCTGTGTTATCGTTGATCTTATAAATTCAGCAAATTGCTGCTCAAATTGACCTATATTATTTATACCATACCTTCACTGAGTAAGACATAAACAATTCATTCGGCACCTGCACAAGACTGACTACGATATTTATGAACATTTTTCTACAGCAGAAGTGTTATTGAAACTATATTTAAGAAGTACATGGTATAAGACAATTCACGTATATAAATGGCTTTGCCCAGGCCTATAAATCTGTTTCATTCCTGCTCTAAAAGTGACATATAACAGCACAACTCACGATTTGTCTGTACAAATTACTTCCACATCTTATATAAGTTATTTTTATGAAAAATAATGACAGTAATTCTAAATTCACAATATAACGACAGATGGAAGAAGTGTCTAAATAACATTCTCTACTTTTTAAGTACACTCTTTTACAAAGCAAATATTCAAAAACTCAAATATTAAATTTGTGAATCGATATTGGCAATATGCAAATCTGCAGTATTTTAGTATGAAAGATTATTATGATTAAACCAAATTTAATGTTTTTCATCTCATAAACTTACCAGAGACAATAAACCAACTCTGTTAAAATATTGAGATAATCTATTGTGCAGCACCATCTTGCATCTATTTAAAATTTCGTTATTTTGTGCAGGTTATTAATTTTCATATTAATCATCGTTTGGAAATGCTGTAATACACGCAAGTAGGAATGATGCTGTTTACATATGTAGCTTACTTTGTACAACATTTAGCTTAGCAAAACAAAACCGTATTGTTTGTAAACAAGCTTGTTCGTAAAATATTTTCTGTATTTTTTGTAATTTTTGATACTTTAAATAGACATTTAGCTCAATGTTTCCTTAGTACTTTTATTATATGAATTAAAAAGCAGAAACACATTTGAGCTCTTAAATAAAATGGCATTTTTTAAAGAGGCCTTTCAAAAAGGACGTCCCCGAAATGGACCCCCCCCCCTCATCCCCTCTACCCCCTGTCCAAACGGTGTCCATTTTAACCCAGACTTCCCCCTTCCCCTCTTAGACGTCCTTAATTTTTTTTTTGAAAACTAGGGTGTCCAGAAAATTTGTTGGAACATACAAAGGCCCATCCTAAAAATTCCCGCCCGTATCGCTTTCAATTCCACGACATTTTTCCAGATTTTTATGATTAACGGAAATTTCCAGACCTCGAAGGGAAATTCCAGCATCAAATTGGTGTTTAACACAAAATTAGGCATAATACCCGACTTTCCCGATGTTTCAAAAATTGAAGTACATTTGGGACTGGGCACACATTTCTTCTGTGGTCCCTTTACCCTTTCACTAATCTTTTAAACTTCCGAGTAATTAAACAGAAAAACCAAAAACCAAAAACCAAAAACTGAAAAATAACATCATTAGTGGACGTCCAAAATGGCTCCTCCCTCCCCCCTGTCTACATGGTGTCCACTTGCCAGCAGAGACCCCCTTCCCCCTCCCTCTTGAGGACGTCCTTTTTGAATGGCCCCTTATTTCATTGCCTGTTTGAGAGTGTAAGTTAATAGAAAAAAAAAATACGGTAAACCCAGGCTTAATGAAAAAAAAACCCAAAAAAAACCTTTGATTCAATCTTTCTTATTTACATTCATTCCCACACCACAAGAGGCCTAGGCAACGCGTGAGCATATTCCTATTGAATTTTTTTTTGGACTCATTTTGACGGATTTTCAAATCTTTATGAGGCCATTGTGTTATACGACACTTTTCAATGGCACCTTTTTTTTCTTTCTATTTCTTTTGCTCTAGCTACATGTACAGTTTCTGCGCCTATATAGTGATAACATTCCCCTAACAAAATATGCGAAGACTTTTATAAGACTCACAGGCTGCAGTTCCGCGCATTTTAGAAGCGTATAAAGAATAGCATCCATAGATGCGTTTGAATCGGAAATGCCAAGATATGACAAAGTTATCAGTGACGTACGTTACGATTTCCACGCTACTGCGGCGTGTTCCAAAGATAGGAAAACGTGTGACTTTATACACGTAAATGCACTATAGACTAGGCAGTTTGAACGCGGTTGTCCCACGTGACCCAGCCTGCTTATCTGCCAGCTTATGCCGCCATTTCCCATGCATGTGGCGGTGCTCATATATTTTTTTTTTACCCCGAATATGTACGGCACAATGCTCGCATTCACACGGTCAGTGAACAACGCAGTGGCACCGGAAATGGGGAATCCAACAGCGCACATTCCAAATGGCAGTGTTTAGTTTGGCATCGGAATCTTTTTAACGGGTAGAAATTCATTGTGGCTCTCTCTAATGGCTGTTCTGATGCAGCGCAGATTTACCAGAAGTGGAGGGGGGAAGGGGGCTGTTTGCGAGGGTTTATTGATGGGACCCAAGTGGGACGCTTCCAAATATGGGCTGCCATTTTGGAAATTGTCCAAAGAAGATAGCAATCCATTTGAGACTACTCGAAGGCCTCTGCCACGCAGGCGTGGAGCTTGTTGGAATGATGGTCTATAGCATGCGGGTCCCTTGTTTTGCATGTATATTTATGGCATTCAAATAGAAAATCATAAGAAATTTATGAAAATCTCATCCTCTGAAACGTCGCTGTTCTCTATCTTTCGAGTAATGCACAAATTGCCTGAGGAGTCTGTTGCAGAGCACATGTGGATTGATCAAAACGGGTAGATAAACAATCAGGCATGTTCAGGAACTGGAATTCTAGTGTTATGCAAAGTTTTCGAAACGTTGTTATTTCTTGCTACGACAGTTGTAAATTGTTGACATAGCGTTACTTGTAGAAATGGTGTGGGCTCTCTAGGGCAAATGCATGGACTGGATAACCCAAAACACCTCATCAGGTCATGGGAGTGTTATTGACATGATTTACACAAATAATTTACAATGTTTCAACATCAATTGCCAAATTTTGTTATGGTATTCATTAACACCTAAAAGAATATATTCGTGTATTTGTTTATTTTATAAAAAAACATGTGCTGCAATTCAATGTAAATTCATTGTACATAGTGTTCTGTAAGTATAAAGTCGTACGAAAAATACTAAAAAAGGAAATGCAAAAGTTACAATTCGCAAAACTTGTAGAACATTATGACATTTTAGATTTATATTGCTTTTAAAATTTAAATTTTTTTGCCGGACTCACGCGACACCTTGTAAAGTGGTCTAATTTATTGGCATATTTATAGGGTGTTCAATAGCTTTGAAAATCGGGAATGTCGGGGAATGTGCTTGAATCTGTATCTGCTCGGAAAACTTATGCTTGAAATTTGAGTTAAGTACTAGTTTGTTGGAATTTCATGTACGCGTGAGGGAATTTCTGTAGACTGTGTATTATTTTAAAAAACCAAAAAAAGCAAGTTTTTAAAATTCAGTATACTACAAATTGTCATACTCTTTTGGCAAATATTGTTGTAATCAGTCATGGGTAGGGCATTTGAAAATATAAAGGCAGAGCCTTGAAATCCTTGAAATATGATTGTATTTTTCCCCAGCAAATTTACTGTACTTGAATCAATAATTTTAGCATTGATACAGTTTAGTACAAAAAAAGAGTTCGGGTGGCGTGTATTAAGAACAAGTAATCCACGTTGACATTAGAAAATATGCAAATCCTACAGGTTGTCACAAAAGTTTATATGCAGTACAGGTCCTATATTGTATATAGGCGTACTTTGCAAAATTTTCTCCTTTAGGTCACCTGCATTTCAGAATGTGGAATAAAGCTTTTTTGTATGTGCCAAAGTATATATTCCTACAGTGCATTTACTTGAAGGCTTATAATAACAAGAGCAAGCGTCATATATGTAATAAACCCGTTTGTAAATGGGTCTCGTGATTGCCATAAGACCTTAACTCTCAGCCATCATTCTTATGACCACTAGTTTGAAACAAAACATGTAACATATTAATACTGGACGATTCTTCATTTCCTTTCTTTCCTTCCTTGATGGAAAAGCATTGTACCATCGTGTGTAGCCTACAGCTCATAAAAAACAATACTTTAGATATCAGAATACAAACCATTCTGTATATAACTTTAACTCTGCAATGTCTTCGTCAATCTTTTTGTGGAGGAAACAAGCATGGATAACATTTGTGTGATTTCTCTGGTTTATTGCCACAGATTTCCAATTTCCATTCCAGAAGTTTCCCGTAATAACGACCTAAAAATGCAAGAGAGCATTCCCTTCCCATTGTTTTCCTTTTGTTTGTCATTTATAATTTCATAGTTTGCTCTCAACGAGATATATCATATGTCACAATGGTAATGGCGGACGGAAATAAGCCCATTTCCAGCACTTGGGGTAGAAATGTAATTCTCTACTATATATGTTCTTAATGTTCCAGAGGAACATTCTTCAAGTGTTGCATCAGTTTCAAATTGCGCATTCGCCTACCGCATGTTGAGATTTTAAGAACTTGAAATTTGATTGTAGATTTGTAGTATCTGAAAAACAAACAAAAAAAACCACCCCGATTGTCGATTAAGCGTTTTTTGCGCAATCTTATTTGGCCATCAGTGTAGAAGGGCTCTTAAATGTCCCATTTAGACAAAAAAAATTGCATCATGCTGGCGCTGATGCCATTTCTTAACCCTTGTATAACGTCGATCAATTTTAAACACGGGCATGTATATTTTAGACTGGAGGAAAACTGAAAAAAAAAAGCTAGGAGAAAAACAATTTGTCAGAAAAGCCATTATCGTCATGATGGAAATTACCCTCGGGCGCCTTAAATTATCCGACATATTCCTCATAAAAGTCAGCCATCTTTTAGAAAGTGCAATCAAGCGCTTTTGGCAGCCATCTCGATGCTCATCTCCTGATGGGAAATCGGAAAACATTCGAGTAATTTCTAATATTGTTGAACGAACTATCTAATTTCTGAAAAACAAAAGTGCTCGTATAAATATATAGATGGCTTTCGAGATTGCCTACGCAGAACAAAAGCACTTGTAAAAAAGCCTGGAATTAAATGGTAATACAAGCGAATGCAATGATACAATGGAAACCATGTAAATGATTCTTTTTTTTTTAAAGAACTTTATTGAAATTACTGCATTATTGAAATATCTTTAGCGTATATGCGTAATAAAATGGATGTAGTTGTACAGTGAAGAAAACTTGCTCTATACCATTTGTCAGCAACAAGCCGGGTCTCCACCAAAGGCAACATGAGGCAACAAGGCTTGCTGAAACAAATATGGAATAAAAGTTTGCATACCGAGATGTTTGAGCAAACGTATGACGTCTTTTTTGTTGCCAGAACCATGGTTTCGGCAACATTTCGCCGATAGCTCGCAAGGCGGTCCGGACCTGATGCGGACCTGACCGCCTTAGTAAAGCGCCCTAAACTGGACACATTTGTTCATTTTTTTATGTCAACTTTTGGTGAATGCACCTCTACATTCATCAACATGTTGCTGGATTCATTGCTTGAGGTTTGGGCTTGAGTATTTGTATATTTGGTGTTTGCGTGTTGCATGTTGTCTTAAGTGGAGACCCGGCTTTAGTAATGTTTCAGGTTTAGTCATTCTCAGATCACAATTTTTAATAAAACTTACAGTTCCAGTTCCTAATGCCTCAATAATCCTGAAATATCATTTAGCATTGATGTCATATAGGTATGAAAACAAGTCAGAATATACTTGCACATTTTATGCATATAAAATCTCGTCTGGTATGCCAGACAGTCATTAAATTGTGCCATAGTTGTAAGGAAATATAGAACGACATCACTATAAAAAATGATAGTATCTGTCTGAATACAAGGGACCAAACAGTCATAATAACAAAACTTCATCTCAGTGAGTTAAAGGGGTAATTTTCGAAGCTCTGTCAGATCTCGTGCAGTATGTCAGAAAGCCTTGAATCTCTGTGTGAATTATAGGAGATTATAATTGGACATCTCTGTAAAAAATGTATAGTATCTGTTTGAATACATGGGACTAAACATATATAATAACCAAACTTGTTAATATAAAAGAAATGAAGTAGGATTATATAAGCAAGTCATGTTTCTCAAAGTGGAACAGAGAAGAAACTTCCTTTCCAGATTCATGAAATTCGATATTAACATCCAGTGACCCCATTGTTGCTAATTTCCTAAATATGATACTATCATAAATATAAATAAAAGGTACGAACATATATGATATTCAAGTAATGCCACCTCTTTACACTTAGTGGGTAATCGCCACGTACTTCATTATCCGTTCTTGAAAAATAAAATGATGCGAGGTGGATTTTTAATTTCAGTCAATCAATATTTTTTGTGTGCTGTTGAAACAGCATATGCTGCGAAAGATCAAGCGAGATTTTAAACATTATCAGTGTTTAAGGATGACACGGAGATGTTGAGAAGTCTATTAATAGGCAAGAGCAGTCTATTAAGGTAGAAATCTCAGCCAGTGAACCATAAATCTTCCTTTGGCATGTGAATCTGGTAAAAGGCTTGTAAAAACACTGCACTTTTTTATCTCCACTTAGCTAATTTTGATCGATTGCCATCCATAAACAGCGTCCCCAACCAGTGCTGCAAACCTCGCCATAATCCAATGTCGCCAAATTGATGTTAGATATCTTGCTTTTTAACCGAGCATTATCATGTCGTAATAATCAAATAATGTTTCTCCGCATACATGTATTGGCTGTTTGTAGTTCGCCCACCCAAGCTCAATTTTATACATTTATACCCATCTATCAAATGGAATCTTTGTCTCTTTTATACAAGCTTGCATTTCTTTCAATCTAACTTTCATTATACAAATAAATCCAAATAAAGCTGCATTGGAAAATACTGCAGTGCACCGATCAAACTACCCTTCACAAAAGTTCGGCAGCATTATGTTTGCCATCCCTAATAAGTAATCCTAACAACGGTGTATTTACAAATAGTGCAACTGAAAGGTCGCAGAAAATTCCAATAGAGTTTAGTAGAAAATATTTGTTGCTTACTGAACATTTCTATATGCAGCATATGCCAATGCATTTCCAATATTTAGGAACAAATGTAACGACATTAAGAGCATTTCAACATTCCCTTCAAATGGCATATTTGTGTTCACAAATATGTGTTCACTGGCATGTGGCCACCACAGAAGGAGGGAAGCCATTTTGGATGTCCACTGATGATATTATTTTTCAATTTTTGGTATTTCTGTTTAATTAAATTTAGGGGAATAAAGGGGAAAGGGACACGAGAAGAAATGTGCTCACAAATTGTGCTCCAAATTATTGAATCCTCGGGAAAGTCGGGCTTTATGCCTAATTTTGTGTTAAACACCAATTTTATACTGGAATTTCCCTTCGATGTCAGGAAATTTCCATTAATTACAAAAATCTGGAAAAAATGTCGTTTAATTGGCCACGATATGGGTGCTTGGAAATTTATGAGATGGGACTTTGTATGCACATATTCTATATTGTTTAAAAATGATAAAAATTGATTAATAGAATGACTTTAGTATTTTTATTAATAGCATGCATGACTCGTTTTTTTTTCAGAATACACTTTTATCTTCCCATGTTAAATGTCACAAGTAAACACATTCTTTCCCTAACATAATAGGTATTTCAAATATTGTGTCCTTTGAGAACAAGATTGGAATTAGTGCATGTAGTAATGATAACAACATATCAGATAAAAGTTTCAGAATAGGTTCTTTTATAGCATTGTTAGTAGAAAGCCTTGCCAGCTTCATGCATTATGGTTTAATGTTCTGTTTTGCCTGACAGTTAAATTGTGCAGTATTGATGTTGTGGACAAGATCCACTCCATGCAACAGTGGTCGTTGTCACACGCTGATTAATCTAAAAACCCGTTAACATTTGATGAGAAACTGAAACCGAATTTGTCTGTCTCTCGAACTTGTCGGCCTTTTGTTTTCGTCTCCACCGCCTGAAATGATCGTGACAAGACGGTGGTGGTGATAAGTTAATTATTTGTGTGAATCCTGTTTCTCCATGCACATTGTGCATTATGGATAAGTTTAGCTCGCCTTGCATCTTTTGCTGTCTGCTCTTGCCCCCGCCCTTTATTGGCCGTTTGCGCTGCACTTTTAATTACTCGCATTTTTCAACGAGGTTATTAATATATACAATGTGTTTCATTTAATATTCAATCAAACTTGAAATGGATGTTTGGAAAATGTTTGCGCCAAGGGACAGCGTGATATATACGTGTGTGCACTTTTACTCGAAATCCTTGGAAGATGGCTGTGCTTTAGAACAGAAGACAGACTTTTAATTTCTTGTTAACGATCTAGCGCATGTCCTGTTTACCTTTATCTTCATTAAAAATTAAAGTCTCTAAATTTGAGGAACAAACTTTAGTCGTAAACGTATCCGAATAGCTGGTGTACTTTCTTCCGTTTTGGGAACGATTTCCAGGTTTTATGTTTGAAACTTTGTGCACTTGTCACTGTAAATGTGGAGATATATCCTTGTCCAAAAGCGTTGTATATATCTCTGGAACGATGATGGCCGCCAGTCGGTGCTGCATATACTTTTCTATACTGTACAACCTTTGACTCTAATCCAATTGCATCAAATTTGATTTCCGATCATACCGTGCAGGACTGTTGAATACAAGGTATGAAGCTGTCAAATGCAGGCCAATGGATTTCAAATTTTTATTCAGTTGCACCAAGCGTCAATTTATTGTTCTTCACTAGTAAACCGGGTTTAACAGGAGTGACAAGTATTGATTTTAAATCGTGAAATGGGAGATAAGGTTTTGGAATACCAGATTTGATCAGTGGAATAGAATATACTTTGAAAAACACTTAACTTACTCGTGTTTGCTGTTCATGCATGGCAATCACTTTCATGGCTCTCGTGGCCCTAAGCTTAACTTAAAATGTGGGCCCAAGTTGTCATTTTTAGTGATACGATGTGAATTTATTTGCAATTTATTACAACTATTTAGAATAGTTTATTAAATAGATTATTAAATTTAATCTACCAACTCTCACCCCAGGCACTGCAAAATGGATGGATTGTGCAATTAGTTTTCTAACTTAATTAGTCACTGTATAAGTAACATTTTTTTTCAGGGTTTTTAGATTCTTGAAACCTCTGAGGAAATTACACGAATTTCTTATTAGCAACAAGGCTTCGTGTAAGCCAATTTAAATTTCCTGTTGATGTTACTGGAATGAGATTTGGTTATTCTAACAATTTGGACCCTCATAGTCAACTTGGAAGTAACATGTGCTACTTAGTACAGTTGTGAAAATGTTTTCATCGTTCAGGCAAAATTCTTTAAAACAAATTGAACAAATGAGAAAATTCATAGTTTGGAGGGATAGTTTACTTGAAGTACTTTAAAGGCAACCATCTCTGTTTCTTGAATCATGAAAAATGGAGAGGAAACATGGGATGTTTGTTCAATGGTCCAGTGTTGTTGCCTTGTTCGACTAGATACAAATAGAACGTTGTTAGGACTCTGTTACTTTAAGATTAGGCAGAAACTTGTTCGAGATGTAATATCAAGCTAGATACAACGTTTTCACCAAACAAGTTCATTTTGGACCATTTAGACATTGTTTTTACGCCATTATATTTATTGCGATGCACCTGCAAACGTATTGCAGTGAGTTGGGTATATTATTGATCCTCTCAAGCATCAATCGATACCACTCAGTACAGATTGTTAGAACAAGCCTTTTGGGCAATGAGCTTTTAGCCAGGACTTCCATAGGGAGAAAAATCGGTTTTATGTATTATAGACATGGCATGCCCTTCGTTTGCCCAACAATGGCACGTATGAAGGGCCAAGCAATGTATCGAGAGATGGATTGGGCAAATGCAGTGTGTGGCTTGAAAGGCAGGTCTGGACCCTGCAGTTGATTTGATAGTTGTTAAATTCAAAATATATTTGTTGGCAGAAAGAGAGATACACGCGTTCAAATACGATCATGATATGCCAAGGAACCATTTGGCCAAATGTTTTTGTTTTCCTTTGGGATGTTGCTTTAGGGAACGCATTGACCGCTGAAAAGCAAGAGTTGCCAAGTTTGAGAAGATAATGTCGCATGCACACACGAGCAAGGCCAGAGCACTTTTGGAACTTTGTCTTATCGGAAGTTAGTACATTTTTGTGCAGAAAAAAAAATGAAATCAAGCGAACATATTCTAACTACTTTATTGCTCGCTGCATACACGTGTACAGAACAGTGTACAGCTGCAATACTATTCTTACAAATGCCAACATTTTGGCATTGTTTGGCAAATTGGCTGGTTATTTATAGAAATATTATTTGTTAAATCATGACTGTATGTTAATTTCAAAATCTATTTCATTGTAAATAATATACAGTACGAGTTGCATGATTTTTATTAAGTATTCATAATTTCATATTCATATTACAAGTGTACTGATATATATAGTATTTGAAAGAATAATCCACTGTCAGTGATACAAGCAATGGATATGAGCAATGGGCCTAGACCCTTATTTTTCTTTACTGTCCCCAAATAGGGAAATCAATGAATTGGATTTCACTTTAGAATTGGCATGCCTCCATAAAAGAAATAGGCTGCTAGGATTTATAGTTATGTATTCACAACTATAATGATTTATAAGGAAATCACTTAAGATATTGGTGTTGACATTGCCAAACACAAGATATGTTGGCAGAACTTATTAAAAATTAACTACTCTTAGACCCTCTTAGACATCATTAGCAAAATCTTAATAATTAAAGGGGAAAAAAAGAAAAGTTACATCCAATTACAAAAGGATCATAAGAAGAAATATAAAAATTAGGATTCATATTAGCTTTTAGAATGACCCTTATTTCCAGTTACTCAAATGTATTAGATGCAACTCAATTAAGTATTTCTATTCACACTCGATTACATTGGTACTCATAATTTCATATTACGTTAATACTCATAAATAAAGATTACGTTAATACTCATAAATGAAGATTACGTTAATACTCAAGAACATTTGTAATATCACCCATTGTGAGTACATTTTTGACAATCGAGTGCATTGTACTCATACGTTTTGAGTACAGTTGCATTCAATTACTTTTGTTCTCATACATATTGAGTACTTTTAGTACTTTAATTCCTCTTTGTACTCAGTATTCTTTTACTCGTTACTCAAATTCATTCAATGTACTTAATTACTGCAAGCCCAACACTGTATTTTAGAACAACCACACTCGATTACATTGGTACTCATAATTTGGTATTACGTAAATACTCATAAATGAAGATTACGTTAATACTCAAGAACATCTGTAATATCACCCATTGTGAGTACATTTTTGACAATCGAGTGCATTGTACTCATACGTTTTGAGTACAGTTGCATTCAATTACTTTTGTTCTCATACATATTGAGTACTTTTAGTACTTTAATTCCTCTTTGTACTCAGTATTCTTTTACTCGTTACTCAAATTCATTCAATGTACTTAATTACTGCAAGCCCAACACTGTATTTTAGAACAACCAGTCCATGCTAAGCAACATCCATGCTTAACAACTTTCTAGTTTGAGGAAATACGCAAACACTATTTTCGACATTACAAACTTGTGGGTGACATTTTGTTCCGCCATCTATCGTTGAAGCTAAGCAGCCTCAAAATTGATCGATTTCATTAGGCGTCCGGATTGAAGAGAGCAAATCTATTTGCCACTTCCCCCGATATATTTCCAATGATGCTCTGCCGGGATTTCTGCACCAAAGTCATTTTCACATCCCCATGATGGCGAACCGCATCCAGTCGTTTAATTTCGTGTGCGCTTCCACACTGCACGGACTGTAGATATATAAGTGGTTTGCGAAAGTCGTAAAATTCCCTTGACGAGATATCCTATAGAAATAAAAAGCCCGAAATGGTCGTTAAATCTACGTTTGCGCCACTTGGCAATATGTTGCTCGAAATTCAAACTATTACATTGAGATATCTAATATATGTGGTGCATAAGCACAGCATCACATTGGAGAGAGAAACAAAAGGGTTTTGCTTTGTTATTTCTCGTACATGCAACGAAATTAAAGGGCGCAACGAGAATTTCCCAGAGGGGCTGTGCTGGGAAAAGACCTCAAACAATTGAGCAAAAGTGAAAACCAAAACATTTATTTTATGAGAGATTTCAGGAAATAATAATAGCTGGTTGGTCTGAATTACGTGTAATGGTGTACGTATGCATCGCAACGCGCTGAGAAATACACTAGTGAAGCTTTTGCTTTATTTGGAAAATTTGAAAGTTGTATAGGAAAATAATTGGACTGGTGGAAATAAGAAATAACAACGAATGAAAGGGTTTATTCCCAGGATTATCGTATTTCCAAAAAGATTTCAGAGCAGATGAAATAAGCAGCGTAGGCTTTTTTTCTAAATAATGTGATTGTCAATCTCTATTTTAGGGTCTTCAACCGATATCAACTTATAAAAAGAACAGAGATTTTACCTTAACTAAAAACATACCTTAAATTCACCATGGAAAAACAGAAGTCTTACTGTTTCACTAGATCGTGTTGCGCAAAATTTAACTTGTGTCTATACATATATCATAGATGACACTGAGTATTATAACGCCGAGTAAATTACCGCTTTTGTTTCAATATTAATTAAACAAAGATAAATTTCATACCTCTTCATAACTGTGTTAACCTA
>JAUJYV010001093.1:0-22097 GCA_033995625.1 Ophyiulus pilosus
CTAATGAACTCAATGAACGTCATGAGTGCGCGTGACGTTCAGTTAATTCATTGGATACTGCTTGCCGTTAACGTTAAGGCGTTGGCTGGCTCAAACTCTCTAATAGAGTCTGAGCCAGCCAACGTTAATGAAACGATAACGATAACGAGAAACAGCGCTGGCGCGGTCTGGAATGTCAAGGACTACCCTATGCGAAGCATGGCATTCCAATGACATTCCGGATTTCCCGCGCTGTTTATCGTTAACGTTATCGTTTCGTTAGCGTTGAATAGAGAGTTTGAGCCATCCGAACGATAACGATAACGAGAAACAGGGCGGGCGGTCCGAAATGGCATTGGAATGTCAAGGACTACCCTATGCGAAGCATGGCATTTCAATGCCATTTCGGACCGACCGCGCTGTTTCTCGTTTTCGTTATCGTTATCGTTTCGTTAACGTTTGGATGGCTCAAACTCTCTAATTATTACACTCATCGAAATAAATTCTCCCATTTAAACATACAGCGATAAGTCACGTGATGTCATATGTGACGTAACTTTGGTTAGTATTGGAACCTTTTTGTTTGATCTTTTTATCACGCCTAGTATACGGCTTTAGCATGCAGCGAGAAAAATACGCATAAATTATTTCACCGTTTTCCATCTTTTCATTACACGAGATTGAGCTAGCCAACGTTAACGAAACGATAATGTCATTGAAATGCCATGCTTCGCACAGGGTAGTCCTTGAATTTCCGGGCCGCCAGCGCTGTTTCTCGTTATCGTTTCGTTAACGTTGCCTGGCTCAAACTCTACTATCTTCGCTTGCAAAATGTTTGCGCATTTCTCTGTTTGGTCCGTTTAAGTTCTTGTTAACACTCCGTATATTTTAGCTGACATATTTTTAGACTTGGTGCACATATCTTGATTATAGGCATACATAGGCAATCTCAGGTTTAACATACTCGTACCTGGGACCGAGCTGGGTGGCCAAGTAGGACGCTGTCCTCTTAGTAATCGGGAGACAGCTGACCCGGGTTTGATCCCCAACCGGGTCGGCTATCTTAACTTTGGTATTTGCGATTTTCCGCCATTGTATACTGTATAGTTTTTCTTAAAATGTGATTCTTCTATTCTTCTTAATTTACCTGAATTGCGTGTGGACATGCAACTGTTATATTGAAAAATAATATTGAATTTAATTTATATGTAATATGTCTTAATTATATTTGAAATAACATAAAAGCATCAATACATAAAATTAATATTAAATTAAAAAAAAAAAAAAAAAACCCAATGATACAAGTCGTTATGCAAGTACAAATGATAATCTCGTATTGCCTAGATAAACGTCTTAAAATCTTTGAATTAGTATTAATTTTACTGGCAAACCTTTCCTATCTCATTCTTCTTGTAGGGCTTTTTAAATCGCATTTGTTGGAAATTTCGTTCCATCTCCAGTTTAGCCCAAAGTTTCCTACCCTGTTATGGTTTTCATAACTTTGTGGCAATTTATTACACAGGCATCATTCCTTGACAATACACTCGATTCCGCTTTATCTGGACACTGGTTAATCTGGGCAGCCATTTATTATGGCCAAATTGCCAAGAACAAATCCGGACAGTGCATTCGCACATGTTTTGGTCCGGTTATTTCGGCCACTAATCCGCTTATTCTGGACAGGCGGCTGGCAACTTTAACCCAGAAGGGGCCAAAGGCCCCAGTTTAAAGTCAATTTTCCAAGAATCGCTTATATGGAATCTAAAGAAAGATTCCATATAAGCGTATTTTTACGAGTTAACATTTATTATAAAATAATACAAAACTGATACACTATCATTTAAAAAAAACATTTTTAAACATAAAAATGGTGTTCAGGTCATGTCCTCTTATATGCCTCACCTTATATACAGCACTGGATTAGGTAGGCACTTTTCAACATGTTGCCAAAGACTAAGTATTATGATTTTTCAAGTTTTGCAATCACAAAAGCGTATTTTTTTTTTTAACTTCGCATATTCTGGGCAACCGCCTAATCGGGGCAAAGCCCCTCCGTCCGGATGTGTCCAGATTAAGCGGAATCGACTGTATATGCTTTATGTATTCAGTTGGAATGGATCATCATCTTGATAGAGCACATATTTATCTTTAATATGTAATTTTTTCTGCATTAGTCTTTAAATTCTGATGTAGTATATGAGGTTCACGTGCTTGTCCATAATGCTTTCAAATAGAAGTGAATTTAGTAGTTTTAAATTAAACAAATAAGAACATTTTGTTCCACGAAGTATCATGATCCATTGAAAAGTTTGACTGCATTAATTTTCCTGTCCTTCTGGCATTGATTCAGGAGCTCGTACAGCAGGGTCCGGCTATTTCATAGTTCGTTGGGGCTAGTTTTTCTCACAAGGTGCCCCCAAATACGGAAATCTGTGACGTTTCATGCAAGTGGAATATATTGTCTAATCATTTGTCATCTAGTTTTTCAAAATATTTCTCCTTCGGAAAGTACGTTATATTTCTGAAAAAGTTGCAGAACTACGAATGTTGTTTTTTCATATCATAATTAGTATTACTCCATATTAGTAAAAAAGTTCTTTTTTTTTTAATTCGCTTTTTTGCGTATTGTTATAAATGTTTGATTATAACAAATTTCTTATGTTATCCCTTTTGCGAGAGACTTGCTGAGGTCAATTGGTCGAAATATCGGCAGAGAAAGAATTTTTTTCACTTAAGTCAGGAAATAAAATCAACTGCAAATTATCCTTTTTAATTTGTCCTACTTGAGCTTATTTGATTAGTACTAAATTGTTCCCAGTTTACTTTAAAAGTTCGCTAGTTCATCTTTCCTAAATAAGAGTTTAATATGAGATGAAAATTGGATTCACTCAAGGATGTCAAATGTTTTTTTAAACTTTTTTAAATTAAATTTTACCTGGTTTTCGTTGAGTCAAATCTTTATGGGATCAT
Organism: Ophyiulus pilosus; assembly: GCA_033995625.1. Lineage (NCBI taxonomy): Eukaryota > Metazoa > Arthropoda > Diplopoda > Julida > Julidae > Ophyiulus > Ophyiulus pilosus. The sequence goes on from JAUJYV010001093.1 coordinate 2,950, forward strand.
ACGAGGGCTGTTCAGTAAGTAAGGTAACAGAAGTTACTATCTGAATGCATATAAATATAGTAAAATATTAAGACCTTGGGATAGGCTATTTTTCCACATAATCCCCAAAGTTGTCCAAGCATTTGGCCCACCGGTATACCAAGGTAGCCATCCCAGCACAGAAGAAATCGGTGTGAAATGCATGAAGGACAAGACGATTTGCTGAACTACGCCATCTATTGCAAATCGTTTTCCAGATTGGCAATTCAGCACACCTGATTAGTGTAGTCTGACTAGTATAAGGAGCAATCTGCATGTAATATTCGTGAGAGGCAGTAGTGGTTTAATTGAAGTGGAAATTTTGATTCTTTTTTAGATGAAAAATATGACCATAATTCAAATACGAGGGGCGGTCAGATTTCGTACAAAAAAACTGAAATAGCCATTTTAATGAGCAGGAAATTTGCTATTTTTCAATGTGGACCCCGAGTTTGTTGAAACATTTATTCCAACGTTTTATGATATTGTTTATACCCCTCTCGTAAAATGCGTTATGTTGGCTATGCAGATATTGCCAAACCGCAAGTTTCACATCATCGTCTGTTTGGAATTTTTAACCACTTAAGTGTTCCATTAGTGGACCAACGAGATGGAAGTGGAAGTAGCTTGGTGAAAGGTCGGGGCTGTATGGCGAGTGTTTCAATGTTTCCTACCCAAACATGTTGATCTTGTGGGCAGAATGGGGACGCACATTGTCATGCAGTAGCACAACTTCATTCATGTTAAATGCCACCTCTGTACCGTACTTTGTGAAACACATTTGCCACCATAAACTCCTGACATTTCACTATAAATTTCACTCGGTTTCATGCCTTTCAACACTGAAACACGAATAACACTTCATTGTTCCTTGTGCGCGAATGCCTTCGAGTGAGGCGCCATTTTGTTTTTGATAGTTTGTTCGAAATTCTGCATGAATTGTGGCGCCATGTAGTGACCTAAAACCAAATTTACTGCTCTTAAAAATGTCTATTTCAGTTTTTTTGTACGACATCTGGTTTTCGAATAATAAACGAATATGCAAGCATTTTTTGCCCGCTCCTCTTATAATATAAAATACCACCCATATTGGACCGGTTTTTTTTCTGATTTCCGATTAAAAGGTCAGAAGGATTCACCACAGATTCACACTTTTAACTATGAATCTGATTTTCGTCACTATATTAGGTACTTTGATATTAGGATTTTTTGGATATACTTTTCAGAATATACTGATAATCTGGGATGGGGGACACAGTTTTTGGACCATTTTTATAAAAATGGACTATTTTGGAGACGTCCTTTTTGAATGCTCCCTAACAGCTTCGTCAGCTGGCAGCTATTGCGTAAAGTTTCCTAATGTTGAAAGAACAATTCTATCAGTTTCATCCAATTGCATACATTTTCCTAAAATACAAGTTTGAGTCATTAATCCTAAAAGATTTTGTTTTATTCATTTTCATAGGGATCTGTATCATTTATCGATAAAGACTGAATTTAGTTTTATATATGTAATATCGGACATGCCCAGAATTATGCAGTGTACGTTACCTGTAAAATACCATTATTATAAATTGTCCAGTGGTAAAGTGCAGCATTCCTTACAAACATTTGCTAAAAATTGAGATAGAAAGAAGTTGAAGTGGAATGAATTTCGCCGGCATTTTATTTACATAAAAATCCATAAAAACATCATTTTTTTGGATAATTTATAAATGGTTTGGATAAAATATAAAACCTTTTTTTACTAAATGGCATTGCCTCCATATTCAATGCAATAGCAATGACCACAAATGCAACATGAGGTGGATTGGAGAGCAAAATTGGGAAATTTCGATTGTTTTATTTAGAGTGAGACAAATGAACGTGCAATTTACTCGAATTTTTAATGAAGTCGGGCGGCAAAACTCAAACTTGGAAAATATCAACATTTTTTAAGAAATTACGTTTTACATTTCAAAAAGAAAGTTTCATACACCTGGCACATTTACAGAAGATTAATTCGTCAAAGATTTTTAAAGTATGGAAATTGTTTCGAAACCTGTACATAATCATACATTTTTCACAATATGATCCGATTTTCATGGGGGAGGGCGAAAACTAACAGTAAAGCGGATGATTTGCATTTTGAGGCACGCTGCAACAAAAAAAAAATGAAATATTTGAAAAGCATGTAGACGGAGCTGGGAAGTATGAAATAAATAAGAGAGATGAGGGGACTATGCACGGATGGGAGATATGATGTCATTTACCTAGAACTGCATGATGCCGATAAAATTAAAAGCAGTCTGCATTTGCTTTTTGCCATGTATACATATTTACAAATCGCATTGGTTTACCATGAAATAAGCAACTGGCGTGGGGCAGGAATTGCAGCTAATAATGGCAAGAATGCATACTTGAGCAGAATTTCGCCGATGCAACTCTTTAGTAGGCTATTATACGATTAAATGGAGTTATATTTGGATTGGTACTTATTATAATGTGTGGATTAATTGAAATACATCAACTTGTTTCCTTTCCCGGAGTAGAGGGTACAGTCAGCGAGACAACTTTGAAGTGTGCAGATCTGTAGGGTCAGCAGTTTTCAATGATATTCCAGACACGAGGGTATGATGAGTTTAACGAGATAGCCAATGGAGATTTTCGACGTGTCAGCCTCAGATCTTGCTTATATTTTTACGTTTATTGTAAATTGAAATGGCAAAAACATTTTCAAAAATACTGCTTAAAATTACAACTTTTTAAGATTTCAGCCCAATTTTCCAGCCTTCTATGCCACTACTTCACTAAAATAACGTCTTTCTAAAAATTTTAAGTTATTATCTTTTAATTTTCAGTGCTCGGTGAATCAAAAAAAGTTTTTTTGCAAAATCGTTCTGGAAATAATTAAGTTAGGTGATTGCAAATTCTCAACACTATAAAAAATTTTGAAACATACACTAATAGATAAAATTACTGCTAAAATACTTAAGAATTAATTATAAAACAATACTTGTATTGGCTTCTGTAAAATTGTTAACATGCCAAAACGTTTTGTTGTTAAGTTTGAAGAAAGGCTGAAGGGAAATCTTCAAATTATTGTTTAAGGTTATCATTGGAGGATCGGCAATTTAGTTACTATTAGGTGCACCTGATTTGGTACAAAATATAACGTGTAAACGAAGAAACAAAGGAGAAATAGAATGTTGACAAAGTAAGTCCCTGCGATAGGACTGGCTCTGTAGATGTCAAAAACAGCTTTCCTAGACTGGCAATAATATACTTAAAGAAATAAGTAAAGATTAATGTATGCAAGGTTATCAAAGCTGTTTTCCTTGAATTTTCATGGCTGCATGTAGTTCCAAGTTAAGAACTTATAATTAGTGTGGTTACTGTTGCTACGTTTGCAGCTGTGGTACTCGTCAATTGGTCATTGGCGAATACTTCTTAATGAATCCGGAGATGTGGGGAGCTCACTCACAAATGGAAACACTCGAATAACTGTTCTGTTGTGAAGAAGCATCATAAAGTGTAGAGGCGATGTGTAATATGGAACTGTAGTGACAACACTGGAGAATACAAATTCAATGGTTAGAAAGCTGCAATCTGTTGGAATTTCATACAGCACGTTATGTAGACAAAACGGGAGGTTGAACTGCACGTTAATTACATTCAGCAATGAAACTGTCCACAGAGAAATGCTTTTGTTTCAGCAGCACGCAGGAGTATGGTTGATTCGAAACTGCCCACAATCTCAGGCTTCTAGTGCATTTTGGAACAATTTAGAATCAATGGCAAACTGATGAGGATATGATGCGAGAAGTGTGCACGAAGTGATGTAATGGTCCATGATCCCTAGTGATGGCTGCCACAAAACGAGAAGGTTGGTGGTATGATGGCAAGTAGAAGAGCACCAAAGTGTGGTGAGGAGGTCCCTGCTGCTTATCTTGCTCGGGTTATGTACAAATGGACTAAAACGGTTTGAGATTGGTTCTATCTCACTATCGGAATATGTCATGCAATAATCAACAATGTAACTTCACGGATATCTGTGATTCTGGGTTAAAGGGATGATGGGCATGTAATGCTTAATGGATAGGCTTCAACAAGTGGCACTATGTTAACACACGAGGTGCAAGTATTTGCGCGACACATGGGAAGCAATCACATCAAATTGTCCAATGGTATACTTAATTCTGTCTCGCTCGGCAATTCGAGGGAAACGAGGCCGCAACTGTTGATGCTGCTTGGTTATTTTTCACAAATTCAGAGACGCATTGACAAGAAAAATGGGTATTTCAGTCCTGGTAAATCCCATTTAACCTCTCCGTTTTTCAGACTACCTCTCGCACACGCACACACATACAAACACTGGCAATGAGCAGTCAAGGGCTCTTGAAATCCCTTCGGTACTGCTGAATGCCACTGCATCACTAAACGTTTGTCCGCCAGTATTCATTCGCACAAGAGCACAATTCATTCCTACTTATAACGGGCCAAAACAATGGTGGGATGCTGGCAATCTTCAAGTAATTACCATTCGTTTTGCCAAAGGGGCAAGAAGTCGTTGTCGTGAATACGCAAGAAATCCTTAAGAAGAAATGTTTTAAAAGTAAAGATTAAATATCGAAAATTAGCTGTGGTTTAGTGAAACAAAATCTGAGACTAATAATAAACATGTGTATTAATCAAATCTAATATAACACTGAAGAAATGTTGAAATCGATTTGTTATTCATCACTACAATTAGTTGAAGCCTTCTTTTTTTTTCTACATGTCTTCCCACAGAAATTACTAGGAAAATAACAGAATAATTCTTCAAAAAACTTGTACACGATCATAATATCCCCCACCCTGGCTTTGAAAATTCGTCATGTGTGCTTACGGTCAGACAGGAGACCTCCGTGGCGTGTTTGAAAAGTTTATGACCTGTGCAACTTGTATCTTTGGCAGACCAGGAACTTTTGAAATACACCTTGTATTCCATCATGAATTCGTGGGAATAAATAACCGACGTGACCGTAGCTATCATTAAAAACTCACGAAATCAGCTGCCGATTAAAACATTCAAATGGATCAGTTCAGATTGATCAGTTTTAGATAAAAAGAGTAAAAACAGTTCTAAGACAACATGAAAATTCGTGGAAAAGTAATATTACAGAAACGTTTGTATTCTGTACATTAATTTTTGTTAACTCCTGGGTAAAGGGGATAATAAGCTCGTATATTCAAACTGTCAAGTGCTTTGGCAGATGTCAGCTAACAAATATTTGCATCTCGCCCTAATTACGAGAATCCCACCTTGTTTATGGCCACCCTGATGCGCGCAATCACGCAAGTGCTCAATGCATCTAGAGAAATTGACGAGGATAGGGTTTAAAATGGAGTCTAAGCTTTCCTAATGTTAATGGCTCGCTACAGGGCTTTGTTGTACACATACTCCTACCATGGGGGATTCGTCTCGATCGGACGATTGTCTTTGAGGCCCGCTCTCAGCAGAGACTATACTCTGGCTAGCATTGGCCGTTAGTCCGAACGAGAAGCTCGAACCGAGAAACGAAGGTGGCCCGCTTGCCTGTGTATTGTAGTTCGGATGATGATACGGAGGCTGGTAACCCGACAGTTGCATATTTAAGGAACCCATCTGCGTACAGTCCATGGGACCCTGAATAGTAGCGGGCGGCATGTGCAACATTCCGACGTTAGTGTTCAGGTCCATTGACATTGCAATGGAGGATGGGATGGTTGCCGTGCCGGTAGCATGAGGAAAATTTTGCGGGAGATGATCCAGGCCAAGGTTCACGTGGGGAGGCTGTTGCACCTGAGTGGCAGAGGATGAAGTGGACGTGGGATGATGGACATGCCGGCGATGAGAGTGACCATGTAGATGAGGATAAGGCAGTCCACTAGCACTGTGACGGCTGCCGTGACCATACTGTCCCAGTGCATGGCTTCCGCCAGCGCTGCCTCCCGTGGAGCTGGAACTAGAGTTGCTACTGCCACCAGCCTCTTGCCATACCTGAGCATTTTGAGTACTATGAGCAGCAAACACTTGAGGCGGAAGAGAGGAGGAATTCGAAGGAACGACGGCAATGCTGCTTCTTGTTCCAGCCATGTTCGGCACCAGCTGCACCCCGCCCGGGCTCTCACAGTCCATCGCAGAACTACATGCACCACCGAATGTTCCCGTTTGTGTATACATGTGCTGAGCCTGCAGCGACTGACCATGGATGTGCTGATGGGTGGGGTCTGATCGTGCACGTCCGCTCGACTGCGTAACAACCACTACCGTGGAACCTTGAAAATTGAAGAAAAAAATTCTTTATGAAGGTCTAAAGTAGCAGTGTCCCAGTTAAGTTCCCAAAAAGACAAGGCAAGAAAAATGCCAAACACATATTTATCTTTGTTTTGACAATAAGGCGATTTTGTCGAATTTCTAGCTTTGCTATCATAACATAAGAGGACTCACCTGAACTTGTTGGACTCGGGTTAGCTTGTTCCATTGCTGGACTTGTGCTCGTACTACTGGGCGTGTTTGTACTCTCGTCCATTGTCCTCTTGAAAAAGTTATGTTGCAATGCATAGTAGGGCGTAATGCGAGTTTTTGGATCGTAATCCAGCATACGAAGAATAAGGTCCTGTAACATAAATGGTCATATTTACGAAAAACTCACATTGTTGCCCTTTTAAGGGGATGCTAATTAAACTAGTGAATCCTACTTTGAATTTTAAGTAATCCGAGACAGAGTGTCCAGGTTCTCCCACTCTTCTACCACCCGGCCCTCCGATTTCCACACCGATGATGTCGTGAAGCTTTCTCGAACATGGCGGTTTGTACTAAAATAATATTGACGATACGTTAGCATTAATGGCGAATTAAACGGTGTTGAAATGAAGGGTTTGTACACTAGCATGAAATATGCTTATACTTTCTAAACTTACTTTTTTGCCGTCCTTCAGTTTCTTGAGAACGTAGGAGCCATCTGACAACTTGTCAAAAAACTTGCGTGCCTTGTGGGCCTGGTCGAGAATGTGTTTTGGCGGCATGCCCAAAACTTCCACGATTTTATTCATTTGATCAAACTGAAAACATCAGTTAGGCATTGGTTTTACGTTTGCATTACGTGTAAATAACATAAAGCTTTAAATCTGGCGATCAGATACTTTACCTCGTTGGCACCACTAAACAAAGGCTCGCCAGTGTGCATCTCCACCAAAATGCAACCTAAGCTCCACATGTCAATAGCAAGGTCATAGGCAATGCCAAGCAGCACTTCAGGCGAACGGTAGAATCGGCTCTGAATGTATTGGTATATCTATGGTAATAAAACTCTGGTTAGAATAGTTAACCAAAACTACCATCGGTTTGTTTACCCGCACATTCTCTAATGGATTTCGAATTGACTCACCCTTTGTCCCAACTGGCAAGAACTACCAAAATCTACTATTTTAATGGCGCTTCGTTTTGGATTACAGAGAAGTATATTTTCTGGCTTCAGATCACAGTGGATGATATTGAGCTCAGGAGTTGAAAGGAACAATAAAGCTGTGCACAACTGGAAAAATCAACAACAAAAAAAAGTGTTAAACACAATTTCGGAACACGTCGGTAGGAATTTCAATTCAAATTCCTGCGGTTGATTAAAGGCTTACTATGCCGATACATTAAAGACAACCCGTTTATTTTACATTGCAGCTTAAGATTAATGACAGCATATTTTGAAGCCGAATAACTCGTTAATAAGTTAACCTGTATGTATTTTTCTTAAATTGATGGCACCATTAAACGGGCAAATTTTCATTGCACAGCTCGTATGTTGGAAAACATTAGTTCTCTCGTTGATCACAGCAATTCTGTACAATTGTTGGAGAGTGTGCTTAATTAAATCTGAAATTGCATGAACTTGGCTTGGAAAACTACCAAAGCTAATACAACTGCAATTATTGCAGTCGAACATTTATCAACGAGTGTTTTCGACTACACAATGCTCGATGTGCTTAGTCAATTACCTGCTGGGCAAATTTACGAGTAAGGTTTAGAGAGACGCCTCGGAAGTTCGTGTTGCGTAACAAGTCGTACAAATTATAGGACAGCAATTCGAAGACCAGGCACAAATGATTGCGCCACATGAAATGACTCTTCAACTTGACTAAAAAAACAAGAAGGAGAAACAATAATTAAAGCTTTATGGAAATATCAGTTGTTGGCCAAAAAATATCAGACACTTTGTTAAATTCCTGGGATCCCAAATAATGAAGTTCCCTTACACAAATGACTTCGCATGCATTCTTGCAACGTCTCACATCATTCAGAATAGTCATGCAGCAAATTTGTGGCTTATAACCGAGGTTAAATGACCATATTAGGCAAATAGAATCATTAGCCAGAATAAATTCATAAGTCTAAATTTGAAGAACTGCCATGCAACCAAAAAGTTCAAGAATATGCAGTAGTGATTTTGAGTTCTTGCAATTAAAAAGTACAGTGAATCATTCTGGATGGAGTTGAGTAAAAATAAACGTGTTAAACGAGCAATCCTGCAGGCAAGTTTTTATAATGCTGCTTTTTGTTACCTTTTTTTGATTACTACATGTGTTATAAAAATATTAAATGTCGTTTTGGTAACAAGTTGGCAACACTACGCTAATGGTACATGACAATAATCTGTCGTTATGACGTTGATTTTACTTTGGCCTGAGGCTTGTATTAAAACCTGGAAGGTTTCCAGTAAATGTACTTTAATGGCAACAATTTCTTTAAAATTATCGTTACAAGCACGTATTTCTCATACTCACTGATGTTTTATACAACTCTTCTTATAGCACGATAACAATTTTGCACACACAGGTTGCACAAATTGCCACTTTGACATTATTTGTAAAAAACGTCAATAACGGTATGTGCAACTGGTCTATTTGTAGTTTAGTTGCATCACATGATTTCATCTTAGTTATGTTTTGTTTGGTTGTTACCCAATGAGATATTTAAGATCGGTTTCCCTATTCTGCATTAATTTGTATCTGTGCTTTGGACAACTACCCAGCATTTACAGGTTTCAACTTTCTTTAATCGCAGATTAGTCATGACCAAGAGTTAGGTTTAAAACATTTCATAAGCAAATTATGAGCACCCAAAATAACACGAGAAACCTTAATAGGTAAAAGACCCCAAAACGAGCAGGGAAACAGGCATACCTATTTTATCTTTACCTATATAGTACTTGTTCTCAGCATCGTGCTTATTCATCATTTCTAGTAGTTTGACTTCGATCTGGGCTTGATTGAGAAAGGGCTTCTTGTTCTTGATGATCTTAATGGCCACATGGCATTGGTCGTCATGATCATACGCCTTGACCACCTAGAATGATATGGGTGAAAAACACAGGAGATTGAGTATTGGCTCATAAAAATGAGGATTTAATTGTACGATTTCTGCTTATTAGGGCCCAGTTTTTTAATTAAGCGTACGTGTAATTAGTTTCCTGTTATAACATTTTGTAGATAAGTGGGGTCAGTTTGGGTGGGGGAGGGTGCTTAAAAGGAGGGACAAAAAAAAACCAAATTTCTCAACCAAAACGCGCTTTCCCCGGATCAGCTCGCTCGGCTGGTAGTCTTGAACGATGTCGTAGTGGCTCGGAACAAGTACATGCGGGTGTGGTTATATCAGAGTCTGGTCAATGCACTTCAGAGGGCCACAGCAACAACGGCTCTCTGATTTACCCAAATCTCGCCATCAAAAGCGGTGACTGAAAACAATAAATGACAGGGGGTTTTTTTTCACACGGGCATCTCACCTGTCCGAAGGAACCTTTGCCAATTAGCGAATCGATCTCGTATCGATCCAAAAACTTTTCTCCCGTCTTGATGATGTAGTCGTGGTAGTCGTCATCATAACCATCGTTATAGACCTTCCGTTCTTTCTTGTGGCCGGTGTCTTCACCTTGAGTTTGCTGGGCACGGCGCTTTTTCTTTGCATAATAGACCTGGAAGTAGAAAGACGCACGGGTTTAATTGGCATAGTTTCAGGGATGTTACAATGATGATGAAGAAGCAATAACTTGTTGGTCGACATCACATAACGCGAATATTTATCGTTTTCTTAAATATAAGAATGAGCAATATTGTATTATTTATTGGTGAAACAAGATCATTTGTCACAAAATAAACTTCCTGGTTTGTCAGTGTAAGAACAATGTTGTTTATAAAAATACTAAAACTGTCTGTCTATTTGGTAATCATTGGAAAAGGAAGATGCGATGTAAAAAGCTGCTCAAAAGATATTTGTCGAGCCATTACCAAATTAGTGGTGTCGTGCCAATTCATTTATAACGTGAAACAACATTGTAAAATGTCTTGTGAAGCACACAAAATGTGCGATGGATTCCTCAAGAATGCATTGGAGCAAAATTAAAAAGTAGCTGCGTTATGCCTTCATTAGCCATTTAACTAAGCTGTACCCAACTTTTAAATTTAGCGTAATGTTGGCATACATTACTCCTGAAATGAAAATTCTTACCTGGTATCCTGTATTGATCTCAACAACGTAGGTATACAAAGAGTTTACCATAATGGCACAAGATTCATGCTTCACTGTACTGTTGCTGTGCGCATTTAGCATAATTAAGGAAAACGTTTTGTTAAAATGTTTTAGGAATGTCAGCAACAAACATTATCACCACCAAAGTGGGATAACAAATGGCTTTCTCGCAACTGCCTTTTGGATCACTTGCTAAAAGTAGCGACCGAATTACTGTATAACCAGTGCCGTAATTAAATGTATCTAAAGTGATAAATCTAAAAACCTGCACTTGAAGCTAAATTGGTTTACGGCGTACTTGTACAGATATGATAACGGAAAACGAATACACAAAATACCAGGATATTCCGTGATTGAGCTGCGGTCAATCTGTTATCGCACCAAAATGTTATCTTCTTGAATATGAAAAGGATGGGATGACACAAACATATTACCGGCAGTCACATCACGTACATTGCAGATAGGGTAGGTAACTAAACATGAGTACTGGTTATGTCAGTATCTTTGAAAGAATTTGGGGCATCTCCAAAGTCAATTCAGAAGTTCTAAAAAAAAATGGTGGATCTTTACAAACAGAAGCCCGGGTCCGACTTACTTGTTGTAAGTTTACATGAAATTCCCTCTGGGATCTTTCAACCTCGTAATTCTTGTCAGAAAAAGGTACTTATTTACTTAAATATATTAACTGACATTTTGCAAATTATCGAATAAGTCTGAATATACCGCCTTAAGTATTTAAAAAATCATGCCTGGGCAGGAATATTTTACTTATTATATTTAGTTTTAAATATATTTATAAAAGCAATGTCAATTTTCCAGTCATTTATGACTATAGCACAGTATATACCACCGGTTGCCTTGTTTTAGTTTTCTTTTAATGAAAGGTTTATCCGATTGCAAGTCACTCGCCATTAACTAAGAAAATGTATTTATTTGCTTGTATATACGTAAAATAAGTACTATACTTATAATGCGTCATAAAATGGTAGCAATTTGGCTTATTAGGGCTGCCATTCTTCATCCAACACAGTTTGTCGATTTAGCACGGGGCATTTTTGAACCCATTTCCTCCATGCTTTTAATGTCCAACACGTTAATTACCGAAGACAAAAAGCAAAACGGAAGCTGGGCTCTTAAAAAAAAAACTGAAAAAAATCAGCCATGTGTTAACACAAAGACAACAAAGGTATCGACCCTCCATATACATGGGATTGAGTTTGGGTGAAGCCTGTTTTCCAATGGCATTCGGTAATAGAGGCGACATTGGGTGCACTGCAAATCATTTGGCGACCATAAATGGTTGTCATTTACGAGTTTAAAAACCCGGCAAAAGAAATTGACTAACAATTTTTCAATGGCATGGATTTCTCGACAATCATTAGTGACACCTTTATTAAAACATTCAACTCCCGAAAACAAGTTTCCTATCATGCATGCATCGGTGACATTTTCGAAAAAGCAATTCTGGAGCCACTAGACGAGAGTGACGTCTGTGGTGGTTGTTGTCCTACTTTGACCTGTCGAGCAAACAGCATTATAAAATGACAGAGCCACAGCTGGACTGTTCAGTTGACCACTTGTTTCGCTGGTTAAGAAGTCATCGAACGTTCTTTAAATGGGTTCGCCCATCGCAACTAATCGCATTTAGACACACGTTTGTTATAGAAGACAGTGTGACCTGTATGTGGCTTTTTAACATGGGATACATCATGGTTCGCATTCAAAAAAATAAGCAAGTTTGATATGCTCACCAATTTCATAAGTTGTCAAAATTGACTCGTAGCTACTGCCAAAATTACCGTATTTCATCAACTTTAAGACGCCATTAATTGTAAGACGCATATTAACGTCAGTACCACCAACAGAAGAAAAGTCTTAATTATAAGAAAACATAAATTTCTGTGAATATCGTTTACAATTTGTCTTTTTAATTTATTAAGGACATCACTAAATGTAAACAACACGAAGAAGGTCATTTCAGGTATAATATTTGGAAAAATATAGATCTGGATGCGCAACATTGTTGACCACATGTATCCAGATGTAGGAGACAACCATGTCTCCAAATCGTTGGATACATGTATTCTGCGATTATCGTTTGGACTGTACATTACTTGAGAATCACCCCGTTTTTTGGAGATGTTTCTGTGGGGAGGGGGAAGTGCGTCCTATAATTGATGAAATACGGTCATAATCAAGTCTTAAGAATATAAGACTATAGAAAAACATTTCATTGGAAGGAACAAAATGCAATATTCCACGAATTGAACTTAGGCGCTTGCGTACATTATAGCTTCATGTCACATGTGGGAAAGGCCTGTGCGTGTAGAAATGATGGCGCCAGCCACATTTGCAAACACACAATGGTTATAAAAGAAGACCCTGAGTTGTTTACACTCGTTGAAAAGTTTGACGTTCAATAGAGGAGCTACAGTTGCCCAGTTGTGACTGCTTGACTAGCGCTACAAAATGCGACACGTAATTGCAGCGGTGAAATATCTTCACGTTTTCTGCACGTGCACGTAATACATTCGTAACAAATGATATTGTCGTTCTCAATGGCTTTTACGCGTCCATTGCTTCAAATGTTCAAAGTTCACATTTTTCATCCAGATGTCCTCGCCCGTGGGGCACTTTATGGCAGCACCTGGTGATCGCCTCACCGTTTTATGGTTTTACAATGGTCCGACTCGGCGATGTTACCAAATTGGGCCTTGAAGCTAACGTGTTAAAAGCAAGTTCGACATTGGGCGTGTAACGCGGGGGAAGCAATAAACGAGAGAGATTTTCAATTAATGCAATGCAATTCAATCATTTTACTGCTTTTATTTAATTGCGAGTTTTAGATAGCTCTACTGAGATGCTAACATCTTGATGATAGGCTTGGGATGCTAATGCCAGTATAAAAGCGCCTGAGAAAAACCTAGTTTTGTAAAGGTTGGGGAGACCCCATCAAGTCATGATTTTAATGATGTCATATTTGTGCCATTATTTTGTTCTTTATACCTATCATGTTCTCACGAAATAGTTACAATAAACTATGTTGAAATGCATCATAGGACCACGGTCACCAGGCTAATTCATCTATTATGCTATATTCAGGGTGTCCAGTGAATTTGCTGATGTAAAGTCAAGGATTCAAGGATCCCTTACATTTTCAAGAATGTTAGTTGTTCAGTCTTGACAATTTTTCTAGAGTTTCAAAAATTAGTTTTTGTAAATTTTTTTATATCAGATTTCTCTGATTAACGAAACGCGGACTGGAAATACCAACTGGTGTTTAACACGAATTTCAAGCATAATTCCAGACTTTTCCGAGGTGCTAAAAGTTCAAGCACATTTCTCGATTTCCATGGCTATACTGGACAACTTATCAGTATTAATTTCTAACATATGCTCAAAATGCATCACAGATGGCGCTGGAATTATTTGTGATAACAAATGGGAATTCAGTGGATTGTATATAATTGAGTCATCGATTAATCGGTGCAGTAGTTTATATGGGTCAAACCATGTTTACTTATTCCGATTAAGTACCCCAAATGGCCCAAATATGACGTCCAACGTTGAGAGGGCTCCGGCTTTCCAAACATGTACACACCAGGAATAGCAGGGAAAAGCAGTTTTTCTTCCCTCAAATGGCTATCTAGTCACGGCCTAGTGTCCACGTTTTCGCGCGTTTACGGTCGCGTTGATGTACGGTCAAGAGTGTTTCGGAAAACGGTCATGGGTTTTGGAAGAGTGATTACCATCCTTTTCTGTTTTCTAATGGGGCAGCGATAAAATTCTCTCCCGCACAATGGTCATAAAGTTTTACGAGACCCCGATTCCTGGAAAAGACAACAAACGGTGCACGAATATATGCACATGTCTGCGCCTTCGTGTTGTGGTTCCCAATAAAGTGTCAGTGTACCCTTTTCCCGTCTAACGTCGCCTCAATACGCCGGATCTCTGGTCTTATTAGCCGTGCGGTTTTATGCAAATACGAAGTAGAAAACCTCAAAACGAGCGATCGGAGGCCAGGGGGGGGAGATGCGAACCCCCTTCCCCCCCGCCCACGGCTTTATTTACGACCAAGCTGGAATCGCCGCTAAGTCTTTATTTCAAATATCAAGTGCAGTTGCACCGAAATGTCCGTCGGTCGTCCCCGCTATTTTGACGCAATTGGACTGTAGTAATAGGATTAAATGACCGACGGAATCTATGGGAAATAACAGCTATTCCTGCCTTCAGGCTTTACCCTATTAAATATCTAATTAAAATGATTTTGATCAATACTGAAAATGAATGAAAGGTGATGTTTGTTTACCTATAGTTGCATTTAGACAAGTGTAAAAGCATCTTGAATGTGTTGAGAAGGTAGTGAGTGGGGCACCTATTGATGTATTTTAACTTTTGTATTATTAACGTTACGACAGTGGTTCCAATTTTATAAATTTAATGTTCCTTTATCAACACAAAACATAAAAAAGTTTTCAAATCTGACCATAAACACGAAAGTTATCGCAAACGAAGGTTTTGTTCAACCCCTTATTAAAAGCTTCCCTGTCATGCAGATATGCTTTCCTGTATGGCTCCAGTGTCAGCAGGGAAGCTATTTGTAAGGGGTCGCTCAATACTTTTGTTCTAAATGGCTTTTTTGTTTATCCTGTAGTCCGATTTTAAAACTTTATTTTGAGCTCATAAAAGGGCACTTTTAATTTCTATAATTGGAAGCACTACCGTAACGTTAATAATAAAGAAGTTAAAATTTGACGGACCTATAGAATCCACAAAACCATTACCACAACCATCCAACATTGTGTTTACTTGGTCTAAATTTAATTTAAAAAAAAAATAAACAGCTTGCACTGGAATTATGAATCACCCGGAATATTGTGTTGTATGAGCAGTGCTGCACTTGTCCTTGATTACATGACAGTTTTATTCTTCAATTGTCCAGGTGTATTTGGTAGTTTCCTTTTTTTTGTGTGCATGTTTTCCTGCAACTGAAATTTTGGTGTCACAGACGCTAACTGAAATTCGACGCACCTTGCCTCGCAATTATCCAGGAATGACCGGAATTTCTGTCCTCTATCATTCAATTGCTCATTTGGCCTTTATTTGCACGCTTGGCTGCACCCCAAACCACGGTCATAGATCCTTGTTTTGTTTGTCGATTGAAATCTGAGCACCTCTTGATCTGACCGATGCACGCATAATCTATTCGCACAATCGACGTCACTGTCCACCTGATTCCTGAAGTGCAAGTAAATTTTATCTGACATTTTCCCACACATTGTCCGCAATGTCAATTTTTTTTTTCTTCGCTTGGCATTATTCAAATTGCCAAAAACTTCAAAATTTACGATTAAGCAGTCAAGAGGGTAGGCGGACAGTGACCATAAGAGCGATGCCCGATCTCTGTTGCCATGGTTACTACGACTCGCAGCATCTCAACCACAAATGCTAGATGCAGATAGAGTTACTGTACGTGTGCTTGGGGAAGGTATGTATCGATTTATTATTTCGTACGCGTCTGCATACACCTGAAAATTCATTTAACTTAACCGACTGCTGAAACTAATTCGGTTTAACTGTCTGCTATTTGCTCTACTGATATATCAGTAGAACACACAAATGGAATGGAACAACACACAATGGAACAAAAATGGAATGGCATCAATTTTGAGTGCTCAATGAGATACGGCTAATTTTGTGTTTTATAAAAATCTTGGACCTTTAATTTTTTATCTTTGTTATATTCATTTTTTTTTATATAAAATGATATTAGGAATAAATTTAAAATTTGAGGGATGATAAATGCTCGATTGTGGATGTAATCTTGACACTCAACGCATCGCATAAGACATCCCCGGAATGTGTGTGCGAAGTTTATATACAGTACAATACCGGTTACAAATTTGTGAGCAGTGTTCACAAATTTCGTGTAAATCCCCTCTCCATCTCATGTTTTCAAGAATGAAAATTTGTAAAAAGGTGGGGTGGGCAATACACGAATAAATAGGTTTTATAGAATTGAAAAGCAGCAATAGAATAAATAATACAGTCCATTGATGATAATGGGAGCGCTGTATATTAGGACCATGTGGAAATATGGCCAAAAGCAAGATGCTTACCTCATTAATATGCTTGTAAGTCTTGATGAGATCAACGCTGAGTTTTCGCAGTGGGGCAGCACTCGGATCTCGAAACTTCACCGGGATCCTGCTTTGCAATGCCTGCAGATCGTTTTGATGGCCGGCTGCCATGGCAACCAGATGCTCTTCTCCTGATGCTAAGCGCCCGTAGGTAGTAACATGCCGCTTGCTCAGGTCTCCTATAAGGAAAAAAAAAACAGAAAGAGGCATTCATTAGCTAATTAGTGCGATTAGAATATGCGAGAAGAATAAGCCTAAAAAGGGGGTCCTAATCGGCGTGGCATCGCGAAAGGTCTGAGATAAAAACGCGCAATGGGCTAATTAAGGGTTGGCCATTAAGGCGTTTTATGTGTTTCTCAGATTGTAACTCGGGTCGTCAAGTTGTTTAACATCCTTAATTCAGGCAACGAGCCATATTTTCATTGGCTGCTCGTCAATTTCCATCGCTATTTTATTGAATGAATTTGCTAATTTCGTCGAGATTCTACCATGGTCCGACATGTATTTATTTTATGTCAATTATAGGACAGATTCACAGAACAATCGCCCCTGCATGGCTAACCGACATCCGCAGTGCATATGAATAACGCCACGTTCTTAACTTGTCCAGCACCCCCTGGTGGCGTATGGGTCTTTAGCACTGCACTTCCAAAGTGGACACGTGCTTTACTATTTACAGAATGTCATTTTACGTTGAAATATGCAACGTTAAGGCCATGTAATCGCCAGGGGATGCTGAACCGGGATATGACTAACCATTTTGAAAACGCACAACAGACTACATTATGGTCGCCCAAACCGCAATGTGAATTCTTGGGTGACTTACTGCGCCTCCTCCTCCGACGGCCCCAACTTTTTTCAAGCAACATATTGTCAGTTTTCCTAGATTTCAGAACGACCCTTAACGATCCGGTGAAAGGATTCTCTGGCAAAGAGGCGTCTGGAGAGAAACTCGTTGTTGCAGTGGGTCAAGGTTGCCAGGGTTTGCACAAAGTTGAACCCGCCCTCTCGCGGAATCGACAATACCGTCTGTGCACAGATAATCTCGAGGCTCGGATGTATAATTATGGACAACATGCAAATTGATGCAATTTTTAAGTTTTTTTTCTCTTGATGGTCAACGGTGTAATTTGAGGAAAAACAACGCGGAAAATTAGCACGATGAGTCTGGATAAGGATGCATAGGATTGCGTCCCACATTAAATGAGTTAATTGCTGAGAGAAACCCGTCAAAGGCTACCCATTGTTGGTACGCATAACGTACGATTTTAATTGGTGAAATATATGCAAAAACAAAGTGGAAAAAATCATGTTTCCGAAATTGTTGCCTCCTAGCTATACGCATGCTCCATGGAGATAAAAAGCGCATCCGATGATCGTTTGTTATGCAGACCGGATGCAGATTATTTTCTGCTAAATTTAAGGCCGCGTGGATAATAAGTGGTATTGTGGCTCATATAATATCGTTGTACCAGCTACATACATGCATACGAAATGTGTATGTATTCAGCAATAATTAACTTCAGGAGCAGCACCCCCTTGTGGTCTACGAGCTTCTAACATTGCACTTCCAACATGGTCGCGTGCTTTTATTTCATTCTTCATGTAAAGGAATGGACGTTATGCATATTTTCGTCACAAACTTTAATCATTTTAAATTTCAAGACCGTTAGCCAGGCTAAAATGTTGTTCAAACCGGTTTGTTGGACCTAACCTGGGCCAATAAAACAATACCCGATATATGCTAAACCAACACAAACCAGTTCGTGGTTACATTCCTTTTCACTGACGAACTTTGTACTTTCCACACAAGGTCAGGGAAGCACGTGACCAAGGTCCTTGTGAGATTTTAGCATGCTTTACATAACGTACAAATTGCACGCAATTGAATTAATGCAATGTTAAATGTTCGAAAGCCTCCAGGGAGCGCTTAACAGAAATAAGGCTCATTCAAGTAAGATTAACTGGTTTATTGTGGTTTTTCCCTGATGTGTTAAGCACTGTACTTGCACAACTACGCAACTTGGATAGCCTGATTGAAATTGTCAATTCTGCGAAAATCGAGATGTTTGGTTTTCCGAGTTGTTTGACACTTAGCAGTTTCTAAAAATCAAGTAAGGCAATTTCCTTTTCCTGTAATGTATTCATTGAAACTCCATGTTTAAAAGTTTTGGTAAGGATAAGACCGGTTTTCATGAACACACAAGTATACGATGGTAATTTCCCTGGAAAATTTGTTGCCACATTAGAGAGATTTCGCCACCCAACGTTAGCATACGTCTTTATACTGACCTTATATGCAAATTTCGGGAAGAGAAGAGCATGGATTCGAACTACCCAATGAACTTACTGAACGTCATGAGTGCGCATAAACTGATTGGGTAGTTCAAGGTTATGCTCCTCTTTTCCCGCCATTTACATTTAAGGTCAGTATAAAGACGTATGCTCACGTTGGGTGGCGAAATCTCTCT
>JAUJYV010001094.1:0-22082 GCA_033995625.1 Ophyiulus pilosus
GAGCCAAGGACTTAACTATCCAATGAATTAACTGAACGTCACGCGCACTCATGACGTTCATTGAGTTCATTGGGTAGGTCCGTGGCTCCTCACTTCCCGCCGTTAACGTTAAGGTTAACGTTAAGGCGTTGGCTGGCTCAAACTCTGTAATATTGCCTTCTACAACGGTAAAATTCCTCGTAATAATGAGTACATATTTGCCCAAGTTTGATTACTCATTCACATATGACTACTGTGTACTTATACCAGAGTATGATTCCACAGTAATCGTATAACCAGTACTTGTACTCATGAGTACAAGTTGTCCAACACTGGTATTTAACGTTATTTCGCTGTCTCTTTTCGGTTTGCTCCCGTTTGAGGCGCTGAAAAGACGAGAGCGAATTTCCTCTTTTATATACATATATAGTTTTTTTTTATCGTTTTGGGAAAATATAAAATGTCTGAAGCAGGTTTTTGAATTTTTGCATTTTGCGTTTGCTTATTGAAGCATCGGGATTTTCGATAAAAATGCTGCTTTTGTGTTTGATGTCATTAAAAATCAATACGGTAGAAAAGTGTATGATGAAGCGTGGCAGATTTTCAATGGGAAATCCCCTTTAGTTGTAGCAGATTCCGACATTTAACACGTACGACTAAAAATTGAAGAAAAAAACCCCCTAGCATATAATGGTATAGTGGTGAATAAACGCTTTTTTCGCTGAGGTCATCTTTTCAAACACGCGTTATTTTTGAAAGCAATATGGCGAATGCTCGATTTGTGTACTATATACAGCCTTGAATTTGTGCTTTTTTCGCTCGAAAATGTGACGAAACCTTATATATATGGCCGTAAATTAAAGTTGGTAAACTCGTACCGAAGAAGCCTTATTCCGTGTCTATTCACACGTTGATATTCACAAGTTGAAAACTTTGGCTTTTGTAAACGTGCCAAAAAAATGTTTTTTGGAAAAACCCACGGGCTAATTTATATTTCATTTTTCAAATGAAAATAAATAAAAGAGTATTTTAAAAGAAAGTAAACATTCGCTATATGGATTTCTATACTTGGTGCGGAAATCAAATATGGGCCAGATGTCTTCTTGTATATCTTTTCATGGCCGTGTATATAGCTAGCTATTTATATGTATAGTATGCTTGCAAATGTATAATATGTCCATACATTTATATATGTATAATATGTTCACACATGTATACATGTATAATATGTCTTCACATGTATACATGTATATATGTCCACACATGTAGACGTGTATAATATGTCTGCACGTGTATACTATGTCCCCATGTGTATAATATATCTACACATGTACGTCTTCAATTGCATACATGTATAATTTGTCCGCACATGTAGACGTGTATAGATGTATAATGTCTTCACATGTATGCATGTATATGTCCACACATATACGTGTATAATATGTCCGCACGTGTAGACGTGTATAATATATCTAGACATGTACGTCTTCACATGTATACATGTATAATATACCCACACATGTATACATGTATGATATGTCCGCACATGTAGACGTGTGTAATATGTCCGCACGTGTAGACATGTGTGATATGTCTGCACGTGTATACATGTAATGATAGTTCCGCAAAATGTATATTTCCCCACATGTATACATGTATAATATGTCTGCACATGTAGGTTCATGTAGTCCAAAATGTCACATGTATAGCCTTAAAATGGCGCACGATTGTACTATTTTTAACTACTGATTGACAATGTTTGAATCCTATTTATCGTGTCTGCCACATGTAGCCATATCAACGGCTCGATAATAGCCATATATAAAGCTGATTTTATATATGGGACATGTATATAAACCATGATTGACAAACATGTACATGCAGTGTATTCGCGCATTTATTCTCCTCCTGCATCTTGTTTTGCAATTTCATCGCAAAAGTAAATTACGAATGTAATATTGATCAATTGTTTTTGATATCAAACCACGAAATTATATATATATATATATATATATATATATATATTTCAATTTATATATTTTCGATCGAAATTCTTAATTTCCTGTTTCTGGTTGACGTTTTTTTGATTTATATCTCTCTTCGTTTCGTGACACCCTGTACTAGTTTATATATTTAAATTTTGAATGTTTAATAAAAAGTCCATCGAGGAAGTAAATATGAATTCGTTCATCTCGTTTTATTCCCCGCATGAGTTTTTCATTTCTCGGCTCATAATAGGAACAAATGAAAGCTCGTCATGGGAAATAAGGTTGGGAAATTTGTTTCAATCAAAGGGAATGCGGACGCTGAAATCCAACGAATGACTATTTCATAAAACGGAGAAAATGCGAAGGATGAAAAGATACTAAGACAAAATTGAACGAAAATTTTCGTCTCTTTTTTTTTTATATTCGACGGTAGAAAAAAAAAATCCATTGGCTTCATAAAATATCACTTAAATTTTCAACTGGGGAATACGAAGGAAGGTTCAGGCACGAATATACGAGACCATTTTGCTTTTCTTAAGACACGACGGAAAGTTAGGAAAAGAAAGTTGACAGGCAAAAATAACACCTTCGTAAAAAGACGTTTCAGACACATACAAAAAAGACGGAAATCTGTCACGCTTTATTTAGGAAAGTTTGAGTAACAATTTTCACGAATTTTGCTTGTTTTAAACAAAATGAATAGATGTAGTCAAGAAATGGATTTCATTCAAGCGAGCGAGTGCTTGTCAGGGTGGGGAAATAATAATGTGTGGCCATATACTGTCGAACCCGCTCACACGGTCAGTCTTGGCGTGTCATTCCATCGCCTCGCTAATGGCATTGAAATTGTCGTCGCCAATCGCTTATCTGTCGTCGCAGTTTCGTCGCCTGGCGACATAATGGCCAATTCGAAAGCAAATCCGGGAATTTATCAGTTGATAGTGCGACGTTATTACAGCGCACAAAAAATAGGTCCGAGACACGAAAACGGACTTTAATGGAGTTTTTTTTGGGACCTCAGATGGCAAAATTCAGATTGAGGAAAGGAAAAATGGCGCCGAATTGATCCTTCGTGCATTAACCGACTGCGCGCATAAAACTACAAATTTCGCTTAATAAAAAGCATTTTTGTTGCAAATCCATCGGTGCTTTTGTCCCCTGGCGGGGCGACATGAAATATACATGCTTCGAATGGAACATGGTGTGGCACAGTAGCGCCTCCTTATGGGGCCTTCCGTCTCCAAGGGCTAGCTATACTCAATCAGAAGCAGAATCATGCCAAATCCGTAAGGCTTCACCGAATGTAATGTATTTTGATGTTAATACTGTATTTGTATGTTATTTTGGTTGCAATTTTTCCTCCATGTTTCCTAACTAACAATTGTAAGATATTTTCACGTATTTTATAGGTTTACTGAATAGCTAAAGTTAGATTCCTGGTACAAAACACACGTATCGCCATAAATAGCTGTAAACTTGGTTTGGGTATATACAAAAATGATTCCCGCTTACAGTTTATACTCTTTCGATATACTACTGTAGAGAATTTTATTGTGCCGTTTTTCAAACTTTAAAACCGATAAAATTCAAAAGTTGTCTGTAGGAATCAGTGTGACAACATCGTGTAGCGAAACAACTTTTTTTGGAAACATTCGTTAAATAAATACAATAAATAACTGCTGGGTCCTATACGTGTAAAAGATGATTGTTATTTAGAGTCTAGGTTGCGTCTGTTTTATAATAAGCGACCACCAGACATTGTAGAGATTTACAACGAGTTTATTGCATAAACGAGGCAAGGTTGCTCTCGTGGCCACTCTTGGGTAAGAATGGCAACGGACGAGAGTTGCTAGCTCCTTTTATAGACAGCAAACACAAATAGAATTCGATGCGCGTGCTCAATTTGGAACGCCAGCACGTGTAAGGAAGAGTCAACTAAATATTAGAGGGTATACAGGTTGGCTTATGTCTCGATATGGCTTCAAATTTGTACGAAGGAAAACTTAGTAAATCACGGACCTTAGATAAAGTCCATGGTGGAAACAATATGTTCATAGGATCTACATATACATGTTTTCTTCCATAAATGGACAATATACTGCATGCACGCATAGTGTTGATAATTGAAGCAATTTGCAGTGAACAGTATGTAGAATTTCAATGTGTGCAAAGAAATGGAATTTCGGAGCGTGCAAGAAAAAAAAAAAGAATATCGGAGCGTGCTAAAAATCGAATTTCGGAGCGTGCAAAGAATAGAATTTCAAAATAGAACTAAATGAGAAAAATGGAATAGAGGTGAAGAAATATTGAAAAAACTTAATTTTGGCTGTCTCTTCTCTGATTTTAAAAACGAAAAAACAACTACATTTTGCTTCAATTTGAGGAGAATAATTTGTTAATTTAATTGTTGGCCTTCAGAGGTATTATTTCGATTTGTTAAATTTTGATTTGGCGCTAAATTAAACAAAAGTTATCTGGAATTCTGAATTGTGTTATTTGGTTCAGGTGCACGGTTTAGGTAAGATGGATATTTTCTCTTTGTTAGGGTAATTCCCAACACATATATTCGATAAAAGTATGTTTACAAAGTTTTAAAATTTCTCGATTGTACCTTCTGAAAAAGCTAATCTCGATTTATTACAGGAAATTTGTTAAAGAATCATACGTTTTCATAAGAGGATTCTTCTGGATCATGCAATCTAGCAATCTTGGGTGAATTTTAAGAGTTTTTGTCAGTGAAGCCACTCCGGAATCTCAGCTTAATGATCCATTGGATGCGATTTTAATTCACATTTCCAATTGCATAACTGTATGCGGAGTCGTATTCCAATCCATTTGACGCATGGGCACAAAAATAAAATAAAAGGAGTAAAAAATTGTAATGGCGCCCCCTGGCGTCTAATGCATCTTGTATTTGCCATTTGGTAGGACCGTAATCGGATGAAAAAGCGAATGAAAAAGGATGGCAGCAGACCTACATCATCATCATCATTGTCGTACTCATCATCATGATCACGATGATGATGATGGTACACGTAAGAGGCCGTGCCGACACCACTTCCGGTTTCACCGAGGAGTTTTCTTGCCGTTTTTTTCCTGTAGGCATTCGCTTCCATCGGTGCCGTATCAAACGGCCAACATTTGCATTTCAAAGCGCCCCACAAAAAAATAAGGCCTTTGAAGGTCCAAACATCAAACGATCCATCTTAGACCGAAGGGCTATTTATGCTCTGTGTATGTGGACTGGAGTCAACAGAAACGACTTACGTGTACATGTACACCGTCTTATTTTATATATGGCTAGATTATAAATTGAACGCATGTGGACTTCTATGGCCATATCAGAGAGTGTATGGCCATAAATGACCCAATTTGCACATATGCCCTTGAATGGGCATACTGTATGTGATCGTATATCCCATATATCCGCGGAGGTTTAAAACTTGACTTTACTGTATGTACATCATGCGTGGTCTATATGTGGAAAACCAAAGTTTATAAACAGACCATAAATGGACCGTTCAAAAGCGTAATGGCCCATACTTGGCTGTTCCAGAGCTTAATATGGTCCATACCTGTTTATGTATGGTGTGGCCTATATATGGAAATTCGAAGTCCAAAAACAGCCCATTCAAGTGCTTAATGGTCCCTATATATATGGTCATTTAATATAAGATAAATACTATATAGCATGATAGGGACTTTTCACAATTAGATATGGCCCTACTGCATTGGCCCCTCCCTCCACGTGAGTTTTGCACGCGGGCAGGATCACGTGCAGGTGCGCGAGGAGCGACTGATGGTAACCATGGCAACCGTAGAACTCGACGTTCGACGGATTTTCGAACAAGATGTCCGCCTTCGTGGTTTAGGCCTCGTATGTTTTCCACCCTCGTTTTCAGTTAAAGATGCAATTTCCTCGACGCACAATGGCTAAAATGTTGTTGTACGTCAGCGATAAAGATGGTCGACGTGTCCATTATTCCCCAAAAGCTAACCGAGCGAAAAGCGCGAGTATACCGAAGCAAAGTCAACCAGAAGTTTCGTGTTGTTTCGTCGTTAGTCGAATTTGTATCAAATACAAGATGGTTGTATATATATAAACTTATTAGATTATTTCCACATTTGATTGAATTTGCCATGCTCGAAGTTCGGGTGTTCGCCACCCGTGGAACATTTTAGGGATGCACAACTCAAATTTTGATGAAAACCACGTCTCCTTAATGCATATCTGCAATATATATATTTTCGTATTTTTCCCCTTCGTTGCACATTATATTTCCTCCTCCTTTTCAAATGGACGATATGCATCTTCGCAATTCCATGACTCGGGCATTTGTCCAGCTGAGAGCAATATGCCATAAATCGAGGAATCAACTTTTGACTCCATTTGTCCGTTTCGCTTTTTTTTTTTCATTCCTATTTTTTGATAAGAAATAGATGTACTATATACATTACGGCTTGCATATGTGCTTTTTTTTCATCCTAGATTCCTCCTCGTTGTCGCGAATCGTCTAATACATCCCGCGAGGTTTTGATTTTTCTCGCCATCAGGGGTCTTTTCATCTTCCACGGGCGTGCTTTTTATATTTGAGCATTTGCTCTTTTTTTATACTCTAGGGAAACTCAAACCGACGCGCCACCCGCCTGGAAAATTTTACGCCAATATGTATATATGTGGGAATTGACATATGTGGACATAACAGAAATTGAACGCTTATGGGACATTTATACCCATGTTTGAACATGCTTGAACATACATGCGTGTGCTTGTCCACATTATTACAGTATATCAATAATGTTCAATCTTTCCCCAGTGAAAAAAACCCCAAATATGGGACATGTATAGCCATATATTACTAGACCAGAAACTGGACACTGCTGGACAAATCTGGCCAGATAAATCCATATATGGCCATACTTGCTGTATATATATATATATATATATACTAAAATGTCAAATTTTATCAACAGTTTTATGCTTTAAAACGCAGAAAACGTAAGAATACCAGAAATCCTGTGAAAATATCAAGTTTGCATACGTATATGGTTCATTAGTTGCTAATCAGTGGAAATATGAGCGCGCATGCGTGGTTATTCCTTTCCCACCTCTAACGTTAAGGTTAACGTTAAGGCGTTGTCTGGCTCCATTTCTCTAATACCTAAGCTTAACTGTATGTTGAGACCATTGCAGTTTTACGTAACCCATATACTGTGTTTGAAATATGTGCTCTCTCGATGACTAACTAATGTAAATATCTGGCAAGATTTTTGCTGTAAATGATGTTTGAAATGCGTGTTGTGCTCTTATGGTCGAGGATTGATTTTTATTTCGCGTAAAAACAGCTTTTTTATATATAACGAATGTGTAGCACCTAAAAAATGGCGAGTTGGTAAAATGTATTGAGATGCATATACGTGAGGGAAATGATGGTGGCATTGGTAATGCTAAAAGGGCACTCTCAACGAGTAGTTGTTGAAAAAGACAGTCTTAAAATTGCGCTCATGGACAGTTGGACATCGAGGTCGGGGCTTATTTGGAAAATTCAACGAAAAATCAATCGCAAATTCGTGAAAAGTACGAGGGATTTCCCACTATTTTCTACACAACGGTCGTCTTCCGAACCAAAAAAAAACCCAAACGTTTTTTGTGTGCAACATTCGCCATTGTATGGAGAGTGCGTATTTGTGTTTTGATAAAAAAAGGCAGTTGTTTTGAATCAAAAACGGAAATGAAGGTGAAACCGATGCACTTTTAGTTTTCGGTTCTGTAAAGATCTCAAGATGAATACACAATTTCTCTTATCAGATATAAGCCCAACTTCATAGGGCTTTTCTGAAATCTGAAAAATGTTTGAATTCTGCATTTTGGATTTTCGAGTTAATAAGGGGGGTGGAGGGTGGACATGCATGGGTGCGCATGCGCACAACAGTTAAACGGTCGGCACTGCAGGAGCGACAGTGCTCTCTCTCCCAGTCAAACTCCACGCTGCTGGAACTGTGAAGCGCACAGTTCCATACAAAGATTTTTGTATAAACTGGGGGTTCCCCAGTGGGGCATGACTACTAGTTATATATAGTACAAGTTTAAAGAAATAATCACTATACTCAATTTTATCGGTAATATGAAGTGGAAATAGGGGGTGCTGCAGTTGCACAGTGCCTATACGCGAGCCGCCACTGTAACGGAGAATTTTACCTTCGGTCATAACGTGCGTCAACATTTAAGGTATAAGTAAAACGACGTTAGGTGGCTAAATGTCTCTATTTACATAAAAATGTACTTTTGAAATTGGTCCATTGAGGGGCAAACTTTTGAGAGATGACACACAAGTTGACTTACAAGTTGACACACGTTCGGTGTGTGTTTTTTCCGCCATTTTCATATCCGAGCCAAGCAGAAACTTGTAGAAGAAAAAAATCCGCCTTCTTGTCACAGATATTCTTAAAACACTATCCATCAATATGGCATATATTGAATTTCCTTTCCCAATTTGCATTCGAGACCTCGGTTGGTTGGTGTGTTTTTTCTTTGAATTTTTCGCCATGGCGTGTCGTGATTGCGATTTAATATCCTTTAATATTCCGGTCTGTCAACCTTAAGTAACACACGGAGAAGACATTTTTTTCCTCACATATCTGTTCAATATTTTTGCTCGATATTTTCTCGAGCCAACATCGACCGATTTTATACTTTTACTCAGCACTATACCTTTTTCCTCAAATCCCCCAAAGGATTTTTTTCGAGATAACGAGGTTTTCGGAGTGCAGTAAACACGCCCTGGTGGCAAAATTATATATTCGACCATATATATAGTACTGGATCAGGGGCCGATGTTGCACTCCACGCACGTAGGTCCATATATGGCAAGAAACAGTACGAGTAACTGTATCATTGAATGTATCAATAATAATGCATACACGAGACATTCAGTAAAAGAAACTCAGTCTACACTCGTAACATGCAGACCAATTTAACAACCGATGTTTGCACTAGGAAAGAAAAGTATATTTTTTAATGTGCCCTAAAAATTCAAAATTTTTACAATTTATTAAAAAATAAGAAATGCATACTATACATTCGCTTACATATTTTGTTCATACATTGTTATAGCATGTCCCTTAATTGTTTTTTTATTAATTATATACTGTATATATATAGGCCATACTTGTCCCTTGAGAGGTCATACATAGTCATGTATGGGCCATATTTGGTCCTTGAAGGGCCCTTCACAAATATACTCTCTTAATCATGTAACCCGTTGTACCTTCAAATTTCGAGGTACTTTGCAGATACAATGGAGAAACCTGAGGTTACAGTACATTTTAAGGTGACATTCGAGTTACATATGGAACAGGTAGATGAATTTCGAGGTATACCTGCATGTTAAACTGAAGTAACTTGCAGTTACATAGAGGGTACATTAATTTTGAAGGTTCATACATTCAAATCTTATCTCCAAATTCTAAAGTTATGTCATGTGACTATCGATGTGATCATGTGATTATCAACTAGGCCTAATGATACTGGCAAGCAATTTAAACCTTTATTTGTTAATCACTGAATCACTAAATTAAACAAGAGCATAAGGGCCATTATATCCTATAGAGCCTTAAAAAATTTCAAATGGATCAAAGGACACAATTAGTTTAATGTACTTAGGTCTGTAGCATGGGTCAAAATGTGGCAAAGGATACTTGGATATTGAGCAAGGGTGAAAATTAACCAAAGGGCGCATAGGTTTCTTTTAACGTTTAGTATACTAAAATAAACCACCTAATTTTAAGGATTTCTTCCACTAATATATAAGGTACATGTGTACCCTCATAAATTGTACCTCATGTTTTACGAGGTGTCTTTTGGTGGGTAAAAATTCAAGGTACACTGTGACTCGAAATTTTACCCAGCTTTTTTTTGGAGGAATGTACCTCGAAATTAGGAGGTAAATGACTAAGAGTGTACCGACTGTGTATACGTGAGGTTATATGCGAGCACATATGGTCATCCTTGCACTTGTATGGGCATATAAGTCAAGACCAGTCCAATTTCTTGTTTAGCCGTACAAGTCCATTTTTATGTTTTTCATTTCTTAGTTGTTACAATAGTTAAGTTTTACCTATGGCCATATCATCCATCGATTAAAGTGCAATGTGAGCATGTTTGCAAATACTATACCTGATTCAACCTTGAGGATTTTTGAAGCTTCCATAAGCTCTTATTAACTTGAAAAAGTATGATTTTTCGCCGAAAACAAGCCCCTCTCGCAACACGCATTTAAGTTTTATCACGGCATGAACGTGATTGCGGTGATTAGCCATAACGGAATCGTATCGTAGGAAAAACGTTTGCATTCGATCTTACGATTATACGAGCAGGCCTAATGCATTTGCATTTTTCCGCAACATTTCGTTAACGGCACAGCACGCAATTATTGACGAAAACGAGGCCCTTTCTATTCCCTTTCACCCCCTTCTCGAACCCTCCCCCCCACTCCTCCTCGTTTTTTTGTAAGACGGAAAAAAAAGTGAGAAAAACGCCACCGAGCGAAAATAATTATTTGATTTTAACGAAAACTTATAATGAATGCGATTTCAGTCACATTTAATAACAATAAGAGGGATAAGGCATCCGATTATCGGAGTTACTTTAGCTAGCGGTGCGTGATGCTGGAAAATCAAACAAAAAATGCGGCTTTTATAAGCTTACCAAAATTAATACTTTTCCATTTTCAGGGTTGTAGTATTAGTGACGTCAAAAACACGGGTCCCAAAGGATGGTAAACGAACCCGTATGTACACGAACGATTTTAACATATATTGGAAAGAAAATCGGGAAAATCCCTCCTGTAATTACTCGGTTGCCCCTGTGTGTTGGCAATCACTGAGAGCTCCGGAGTAATGCACAAAGGCTACATTTTCACAATTTGCGAATAAAGTAAAAATAAATAAAATAAGATGGTCTTACTAAGAGGCGTGTAAAAGATATGGACATGCATGGGCTATCTCCTTGTATGGCCATATTTATCCATACATATAAATCCATAAATGGGGCCAGGTATGAACATACTCTCCCATATATCTCCATGTATGGCCATACTTGACCATATGGTTCATCAGTTGCTAATCAGTGGCAATATGTCGCTTATGAATAATCAGTTGCTAATTAAGGCACAAATCGCCCATCATTTGTCAAATATGGTTCATATATGGCGATATATGACCAATCGAGGATAAAGCATGGCCCATACATGGCTATGTATGGCCTCTCAAGGGACAAGTATGGCCTATACATGGCTATATATGGTCATGCACGGACCTTCAAGCACCAAATATGGTCCTTACATGACTATGTATGGCTTTTTGAGGGACAAGTATGGCCTATACATGGCTATTTTTGGTCACGTACCTTTCATGGACCAAATGTGGCCCATACATGACTATGTATGACCCTTCGAGGGACAAGTATGGCCCTTCGAGGGACAAGTATGGCCTATACATGACTATATACATATAGCCCTTCAAGGGTTAAATATGGCCCATACATGTCCATGTATAACTGTTCCACCCGGGCGGTTTTTAAATTTTTTAATTATCCCTAAAAATAATAGTTTACTCTTTTCGTGGTGTCGCATTTTTCAAAACCCTGCTAAGTTAGATCTTTTTCTCCAGTTTTTCTTCTTAAGATTGTTAGTTTGCGCATTATTGTATTTTTCGCGTGCATTACTTAGTAAAAGCGCTAATTTTTTTTTTCTCCAAACCCCAGTCACATAAAAAGGGGAATTTCGTCCGCGTTTGTGCTTTTCTATTTGGCCAAACATTTACTTTATCCTGGCACTGAAACGTATATACGTCCCGAGGCGGAAACTATTAAACGGCGTGCGTGATTCGCGAATCCCAACCAACGTTAGATATTAACAGTGGAAAAAAAAATAAACCCCCAACAAAACAACCAAAAACACGCCAACCCATTAGCAATTGCGTGCAAAATCACGACCACCAATTTCTACCTTTTTATAAAGCCAATATTCGACGCTTTTAATGCATGCCAATTAAAAAATGCGGAGCTTTCAGCTTTCGATGCCGTGCGGACTTTCAATTTTGCATTTTTATTGGAAATTATACCTTGAAAAAAATACTACTGGTGTGTATACACACTCACAAAGTCAAACTTTTGGTTTAAGTTGCTTTAAAGAAATACTATACTGATTACATGTACAGCTTCCTGTAGTTAGGCAATCACTAAGAGCTTCGGAGTATCCATGGGAAGCTCGCTTTCAGGGGCAAAATCACGTATAAGCCATGTATGGACTTAAATGGCTTTTTCTAGATATGGCTACACAGGAATTTCGATACACCTGGACATATATGCAAGTTCATGTATATTAAGGCTACACGTGTACCCATGACTATGACATGGAAATGTGTAAATATGCCATATACGAACATATGGCTAATACCAAATATGGCTAGACCAGAAATCAGACACGTCTGGACATATATGGCCAGATAAGTCCAGAAATGACCAGCCCCATATATCTCCATGTACGACCATACTTGGCCATATATGCCCATGTATGGTTCATCAGTTGCTAATCAGTGGTAATATGTCGCTTATATATGGCTTAGTATTACTAAGTTTCTATGTAATTAAGGCACAAATCGCCCAACATTTGTCAAATATGGCTGTATATGGCCCATCTATGGCTCATATATGGTCATATAGGACCAAGTTTGGCCCATTCGTAGCTACGTAAGAGTCATATACGGCTATATATGGCCCATCAAGGAGTAAATATGGCCCATACATGACTATGCATGGGCGTCCAAGGACCAAGTTTGACCCATTCGTGGCTATATATGGCCCATCAAGGGTCAAGTATGGCCTATACATGACTATGTATGGGCCTTCAAGGGACAAGTTTGACCCATTCGTGGCTATATTTGAGCCATATATGGCCCTTCAAGTGTTAAATATGGCCCACACATCCTTCAAGTACCAAGTTTGGCCCATTCGTGGCTATGTATGAGCAATATATGACAATATATTGTCCATCAAGGGTCAAGTAAGGACCAAGTTTGGCCCATTCGTGGCTATATTTAAGCCATATATAGCTATATATGGTCCATCAAGGATTAAATATGCCCCATACACGAATGTATATAGCCCATAAAACTTTTCCACCCGTGATAGCAGTTTTGTGTAGCTTATGTTGGTCATCGATGGCTAACAAGGCCCATATCTGACCCAACATTGGCGAAATATGGTCCATACATGGCTATTTACGGCTCATGCATTGTACCCACACATGTCCATATATATCTTTTCCACCCGAATGTTCCAAGCAAGTAAACAGCGGTTCATTTTAAACAAGTATCCGCATTTGAAATCCACGCAAACGTTGTTGTTGCGTAGCTCTGAGCCCCACCACACGAAATGTAATTTCGTCACGTTTTGAGCGTTTATTTGTCCGCTGGGGGGCGAAATGTTTGCTCGTTTCCCCTTCCCTAACCCTTCGTTTGCATGCCTCTCGCGGTTGGGATTTGACGTAACAGGCAAAACACGTGTTAACGAAAGCCGATCTCCTTTTTTTTTGAAATTGATAAATGTTCGTCCGCCCCCACGTCGACTGCGTTTTGTACTCGCTCGCAGCACTGGCTGGGCTGGGGCTTTAGACACTTGAAATATGACGAGGAAGCTCCAGATTTGTCTGTCAGCAGGTGAGCCTTGCTTTAGGCCTCGCGGCACACGCTCACACGGTATATGGAGCGAGGTTGCAGCGCCGTTAGACGCTGATGGATAGCGCGGAACACGAGGGGAGGAGGGGGGGCACTCCGGGAATTCAGCACCCCCTGGTGGCGGATGGAAAGGCTATATATGCCCATGTACGGACTATGGGTCATCGTGGGTTAGCCATCGTTGAACCATATTGGAAATACAGCGTATGGTCCGGGTGAAAAAATATACCAGATATGGGCCATGCATGGATATGTATGGCTAATTCCAAATATGGCTAGACCAGAAATTGGACACGACTGGACATATATAGACAGATGAGTCTATAAATGGCTATGTATGGCCCACCATGGACCAAGAATGGCACTTATGTGGTTATATATGGCTCATCAAGGGTTCAACATGGCTGTATTTAACCCATACATGCCCATGTATGGACATATATTGGCTAATTCCAAATATGGATGGACTAAAGATTGGACACGTCTGGGCATATATAGCCAGATAAGTCTATAAATGACCATATATGGCTATGTATGGCCCACCATGGGCCAAGAATGGTACATATGTGGTTATATATGGGCCATACGTGGCTATTATATGGCCCATCAAGGGTTAAACATGGCTGTATTTGACCCATACATACCCATGTGTGGACATATATGGCTAACTCCAAATATGGCTAGACTAAAAATTGGACACGACTGGACATATATAGACAGATGAGTGTATAAATGGCTATGTATGGCCCACCATGGACCAAGAATGGCACTTATGTGGTTATATATGGCTCATCAAGGGTTCAACATGATTGTATTTGACCCATACATGCCCATGTATGGACATATATTGGCTAATTCCAAATATGGCTAGACCAGAAATTGGACACGTCTGGACATACTATATAGACAGATAAGTCTATAAATATCTGTGACTGGTTCACCATGGACCAAGACTGGCACATATGTGGTTATATATGGGCCATACGTGGCTATATATGGTCCATCAAGGGTTCAACATGGCTGAATTTGACCCATACATACCCATGTATGGACATATATGGCTAACTCCAAATATGGCTAGACCTGATAAGTCCATAAATGGCCAGGTATGACCATCCTCTCCCGTATATGGCTATGTATGGCCCATCAAAGGCCAAGTATGGTACATATGTGACATACATGGGCCATACGTGGCTATATATGGCCAACCAAGAGTTCAACATGGCCCACACACGGGGTACCCATACATGTCCATATATAGTTTTTCCATCCTGTCTGTCATAAAATCCTAATGACATGTATGATGAATTGGCTGAAACGGTCAACAAACTCCTTGTTTTTCTCGACTTGGCCAACTTACAGGAAAAACCCCACACAGCAAGTTAGTAAACATAAACATATTCAGATGTACAAAACATGATTCATGTAAACACGAAACATTTCCCCAAGTGCGACGTGCAATCGAGTTCTATTTTGGATATTTGGACAAAAAGAACAAAAACGTCATTCCTGGAAATCCAGGGTCTTCAAAAGGTCATTGTAAAATGTGTCAAGTTCCATCAACAAACAGAAATCCAGCAGAATGGACACAAACTGTTTCGAACAAGGGTGATGATTGATTACCCTTGAAAACACACGTCAGCAGAATGTTCCCTATATAAATGGCAACAAGATTCTTGAACTGCACAAAAACAACGGCAGCAACGGGACCAACATCAAGTATTCAGAAAAATACAGATTTGTCCGATATGTCCACCTCCACACTCTTGTTGGCGATGACCCTGGTCGTGGTCCTCCTGGTGGCCAACGCCGAGGAGGAACCAGAGGCAGGCAGGATGAGACGCCAAACCGCCACCGCTTGCAAGTGGTTGAAGACTAAGACCGGATGGGGCTGCGATGACCAATACTCACGCACGCTCTGGAAACTGATGAACCGCTACAGAGGGGTCAAGGATTGTAACACCTTGTGCCGCGTTCACGGCTCCCGCGGAGGCGCTTGCAGGAAAACTAGCAACTATGACGTCAGCACTTGGTGTCCCGAAAGAATGACATGCACGTGCTACTAGTGAGGTGAGGCGATCCCCTGGTTTGTAAAAGTTTAGATCAAAAAATGTTTAGGTCATGTATGGACATGCAATGGTTAGTTTTATGTTTAATTTCATTGTTTTGTCTCTGTAGATTCACTGTGACGATTTCATGTATCTCGTGTTGTTCAATACGGAGTATATTGGAATGGATTTCAACTTTTATAATTAATGCACATTCGCGAATTTTGTTAACCTTTTCATTTTAATAAATATTTGTATTCACTGGAACAACAATCTTGTTTTATACCAGTTTTAACTAGTGACTATTCGTCTCTTTGACGCCGTGGGCTTTAAATTACTTGAAAACAAAGGACACTAGTCTATTCCGTCACTAGCACTGAACTTTTTATAACTAGGTCTGTGACGTCCTTAAGCCTCCATTTTCTCTAGACTAGTACAGTAGCAGACTAATAAAGTACCAAAATATTCTATTTACACGTGCATTGATCATTCTCCACAGCTCAAATTCGTGAGGATGGCACGCGTCCATTTCACAAATATTTCACAAATATTTCACAAAAATAGCACCGTCTATTCTTCATTTTAAGCAACATTCGGTAGGAGGGAAACAGATGTCGAATACGTGTCCATATATATATAGATTTTCTGCCCAGTTCATTTTCGCTCTATTGTTTATAAACACATTTTCTGATAAATAACTTAATCAGAAGTTATTCGAACTAAACAAAATAAGTTTAATTTAACATTAATTAGCAAAACAATCGAGCGAGAACTGAATTCAAACCGAAAATTCAAAAGATTAATTAGAATTCGAACATTTTCCAATTAAGAAGAACAGCACGTTCTTCGTAGCACGTGCACAGCGAGCGCGTTCTTCGTAGCGCGTGCATAGCGAGCGCGTTCTTCGTAGCACGTGCACAGCGAGCACGCTCCAATTCTTCCGCTATTTATTAATGCCACTCGTTTACGTATTCTCCGTTAGGTGGCACCACCTTCATTTGATTTTGTACGTAACCGCAGTTGTACATCATTGTCACAAGCGCCATCTGGTTCGCTTACAAGGTGTGACTAAACATCGTCAAAATGTGTTTTCTCCACTTACAAGCAAAACACACGTGACATTACACGCGTGTGTGTGTGTGCTCACTGCTCAGGTGCGACCTACATCTGAACAAATGTAAAGGACTGCATTACTGGATGTAACACACATATAACAACACCATGCAGTCCCGGTTGGAAAAGTTATGCAGCCCGAACCCGCTTAATTGCGCAGAAAACGTGCAATTAACCGGTTTATGCAATTACCCGGTCAGAATTCCATACGAAAGTTGCACACGGGGCTTGTAAAATATGGCGTGCATTTATCCGGGTTCACATCATGTATAAAACGTAGGGAAAAAGTTCAGGGCATGGAGAATATGCGCAGTTATCCGGTATGTGCAATTACGAGGGTTTGACTGTACCTGGACGTGCGTGGGCCATATATATACGAGTACAGCCATGTACTGCGCTGTTTTTCGTTAACGTTATCGTTTCGTTAGCGTTGGATGGCTCAAACTCTCTGTTATTAGTATTACCATTGCACGAAATACAGGTTTGTGACTTTGTGAAATATAAGTTGTATAGCCTCCTCTTAAGTTGTCGCGTGTGTGCCGCACGAGAAATTCAATTAGGTAGGCCTAATATGTCGGTGTTGTTGTGGTAATATGGAGAGGTAAACACGAGGAGGTGACAAAAGAGTCGTCATTGTGCCGTGACGCCATCCGTGCGCCTGTCCCCGCCGAGCGTAAAGCCTCTTACGTCGACGCTTTTCTTATCCCCCCTCTCCCCTCCCTCTCCCCCCTCTCTCTCTCGCTCTCACTCTCACGCTCACTCTCAGTCTGAGGTGGAGCTGAGAAGACTAACAACCGCTTTCTGGAATATTTCACGCTGGCAAAAATAGCACGCAAAAACGTTGAAATCCTCTTAAAATAAGCCTCGGAAAGCCTAATAGCTGCTCGATACGAAATTCAGCCATCGTTAGGGAAATCGTGAAAGCGTGTACAGGAGAGATTTCAAAGTGAAAACGAGAACAATAAGATTTCAGCAGCTTTTCTTTTTTTTTTTTTACTTCCAATTGGGAGATTGGTCAAAAGGGGTGTCAACTACTGCAACAGCACACGCGTTTAATGAACGTCTTAACAAGCTGCGTGCCAACAAATTAACACAAAACAACTCAAAACTTTTTCTTCTTCAACATTTAACGCTGCTATTTTAGAGAGTATGGCCATACTCGCCCATATATACCTCCATGTATGGTTCATACGTTGCCCATATATGGCCATGTATGGTTCATAAGTTGCTAATCAGTGGCAATCCGTCGCTTATACGTGGCTTAATTTTGCTAATCGATTAATAATCAGTTGCTAATTAAGGCACAAATCGCCAATCATTTTGACAAATACGGTTCATATATTGCCCATCAAGGGTCAAGTATGCCCCACACATGGCTATGAATAGCCCGTCAAGGACCCAGATGGCCCACACATGGCTATATATGGCCCTAACTTGACTAAATATGGCCCCTACGTAACTATATATGGCCCCTACGAGGCTATCAAGGGTCAAGTATGCCCCATACATGGCTATGAATAGCCCTTCAAGGACCAAGATGGCCCCAACGTGGATATATTATGGGCCATAAATGACGATATACATGCCCCATACATGGCTATGAATAGCCCTTCAAGGACCAAGATGGCCCCTACGTGGGTATATATGGCCCCTACATTACTATATATAGCCCATCAAGGGTCAAGTATGCCTCATACATGGCTATGAATAGCCCTTCAAGGACCAAGATGGCCCCTACGTGGTTATATATGGCCCTAACGTGACTATATATGGCCCCTACGTGACTATATGGCCCATCAAGGGTCAAGTATGCCCCATACATGGCTATGAATTGCCCTTCAAAGACCAAGATGGCCCCAACGTGACTATATATGGGCCATAAGTGGCGATATATGGCCCATCAAGGGTCAAGTATGCCCCATACATGGCTATATGTTACCCTTTAAGGACCAAGATGACCCACACATGGTTATGTATGACCTCTACGTGGCTATATATGGCCCATCTTCGGTTAAATATGCCCCATACATGGCTGTATATGGTCTAGACATGTCCATATATAACTTTACCATCCGGGTACTTTTAAGCTTTACTGCAACACACCGAATGACGGTCAGCATAATATATACATAAGACAAGTAGTGGCTTCCGGATCACGTTCCATATATGGCCCATATCTAGCTTTTCGATATACCTGATGGCGGACGAATCATTCCATTTGAAGGGGGAAAAAGTTCTTGGCTATAGCCAAGCGAAGTCAAAACGATTCATTTTTCATTTTCGTCCAATCCTCCTAATCCTCCGAGTTTAGGATCTCCGCATTGTTTTTCGCAGAAGAACGTCAGACGGGAAGCGGAAGTAGTTCACGCTCCGTGGCATTTGGAACATCGTGTGACGTCGGGTGCGATGACCCCGTCCACCACCGACGTTATTCGGCGATGTAGGGCAACGATGGAGAATGTCAAAGGTCAAGCGAGAGAGAGAGAGAGAGAGGGATGGGGGGGGGGGAATTACTTCCCCCCAGGAAGGGAAGGGTGTTCCATCGCCTACCAATGGCGTTTCGGTTAATTCGGAAACGTAAAATAGGCCAAAGCGAACGTGTCATCGATCCACGAATGAGGGATATGGGGAGAGATATTCTTCTTACGCAAAAAGTCAAAGGCACTTTACCTCTGGCATTTTGGCGGATTAAAATTTGAGATGCCGAAGAGAAAAGAAGGGAAAAAGAAGCAGAAGCAGAAGCAGCAGCAGCTTGCGAATTGAAGGGAAAAATCGGAGCTGCTTTTAGGCCCCAAAAGTAAAAGGAAGAAGACGAAGAAGAAGAAGAAGACGATGGCGAGATTAAACGGAGGGAGACCGAGGGATTAACACAACGCGAAAAGACCGGAATTTTAATTCGGAAAGGGGACGAAATTATGCGGATTTCATTCAACGCACAACTTTTAACTGTATTGGAAATGCTTTGGAGGTGACAACTTCATCCCTCTCTTCCTCTTTACCCCCATCCATTCTGCGATCGGTAATCGTGTCATTGCGACTAAGGGGGACTAAGGGGGACTAAGGGCCCCCTCCATCTCATTGACGACCTGTAACATTTGTCGTAGGGCCGCTCAGGGTCCGCAGGTGCACCGCTGAAGTTCGAGACAAGGTCACTATATACTCATATAAATAGACTTATTCGTTTGAGGGGTCCTTGAAAATATAAGGAATAAGCTTTGGAATCCTGGAAATATGCTTGAATTTTTTTAAAAATAAATTTACTGGACACTCGGGGAATATTCTTTGATAATCACTTCACTGGGTGTCCAGCAGCCTTGAAAATCTGGAAATACAGGAAATGTGCTTGAATTTTTCACACCGAAAAAGTCTTGAATTATGCTTGAAATTAGTGCTAAGCATTATTTTAGCAGATATTATGTTAATTATACGCGTGAGGGGTCCTTGAAAATGTAAATAATGAACCTTGGAATCCTTGGAATCCTTGAAATATCCTTGATTTTTTTCTAGCCAATTTACTGGTCACTTTAACAACATAATCACTTCAGGACATCGTAGTTTGACATTAGAGAGTTTGAGCCAGCCAACGCCTTAACGTTAACCTTAACGTTAATGGCGGGAAGGGAGGAGCCACGAACTTAACTACCCAATGAACTAACTGGACCTCATTCGTACTCATGACGTTCAGTTAGTTCATTGGATAGTTCGGCCCGTGGCTCCTCCCTTCCCGCCGTTAAGGTTAAGGTTAACGTTAAGACGTTGGCTGGCTCAAACTCTCTAGCTTCCACAAATCCATTAACGTGATGACCGCGCACGCGCATTCCTAAAGATAAAACAGTGCTGTCAATATCGTTATCGTTAACGGGGGCACGCACAAACTCTCTAATAGGGAGATTAAGCGTGCCAACGTCTTTATACTCACCTTAACGTTAGAGGCGGGAAGCTGTCGTTGGTGGAAAAATCATATATGGGTTATGTATGGACGTATATGATTTGATCAATAGAGAGTTTGAGCCAGCCAACGCCTTAACGTTAACCTTAACGTTAACAGCGGAAAGGGAGGAGCCACGGACTTAACTATCCAATGAATTAACTGAACGTCATCCGCACTCATGACGTTCATTTAGTTCAGTTGGTAGTTAAATCCGTGGTCCCGCCCTGCCCGTCGTTAAAGTTAAGGTTAACGTTACGGCGTTGGATGGCTCAAACTCTCTAATGGCGCAAATGCGACTACCTGTAACATATGTAATAGTAATTTAAGTTGTTAGAGAGTTTGAGCCAGCCAACGTTAACGAAACGAAACGATAACGAGAAACAGCGCTTGCGGCCCGGAATGTCAAGGACTACCCTATGTGAAGCATAGCATTCCAATGGCATTCCGGGCCGCCAGCGCTGTTTCTCGTTATCGTTTCGTTAACGTTGACTGGCTCAAACTCTCTAATGTTAAATTAAACTAATTTGTTTAATTTGATTAACGTCTGATCAAGGTATTCGTCGTTTTGCATTCCGGCGTTTTTCAGCCTGGCCCGATTTGACCCCATGTCTAGAGCTGCTATATATTCAACTGTTTAGTATAAAAGTAGGCTGTAAATGTATGTTTAAGTTGTTCCCAACAATAGATCATCTAATTAACTGTAATAATTTTGCACGGATTAATGGTTCCGTTGCAATGCCGTTGTTTTCCTGCTGGTTATAAACTAATTACACACGTTGAGATTAGGCCCACGTGACACTGATGTAATTTGACAGTCAGCTGCATACCAATGGCAAACTAAACCAATCAGAAAATTAAATATTTTCAGTAGACAAAATTAGAATATTAATAATTAATGTCGTGCAATTAGCTCGTATAATTTATTTACAAACGTGTAATGAAATAATTCAAACGAACGGAGCCGCGATATTTTCATATCTGTGTTTGCGATGGGATTATTAAATTAGGGATACTCATGTCGTTATTAACAACGTGTTTTAAAGAAAACCTTAAACAAAATGTATACTAGATTTATACACGTCTTGAAAATAAAACAATGTAATACATATGCGTCTTCGCAAATTTAATTTACATCCTTTGTACTTTTGTTGCCTCACTTCGCAATTATTAATCCAATTTTGTTTAAAGATGCAGCAGATTGCAGAAATATATACAGTGGAACCTCGCTTAACGAGCACCTCGCATAACGAGTGATTCGCATAACGAGCAATATAATTTTTTTAAAAA
>JAUJYV010001095.1:0-22080 GCA_033995625.1 Ophyiulus pilosus
ACAATGTACTTCATTTATTTTTCTTGTAAACGACAATTTTCATAGTGTTCACAGACTTTTTTTGCCAACTGTATATAATAAGCTACAGATAAAAACTTTAATGCGGAGAAAAGCTGTTTTTACATAAACTCTTTCGGGGTAAAAGCATTAACTAGTTTGGGACCCTATTTAGAACTACGAGGGCCCCGTACATATGTCTACCAGTATAGTTCGAGGTTGCCTCCATTTTTCTTATATTTTAATATTTATTTTAAATGATGGCATTTCACAATTTTTCATCTGAACGTACTCTCACAAGCGCTATTAAATGATACAAGGCCCAAGGAGGTCTCCGTACTTTAAAGCTCCGTGCGAATCGCGACTCTAGGAAGCCTCCGTAGTCGTCTCGCTATTAACGCCTTTCTCAAGAGCGCCATATCAAGTACTCGTTCATTTGCCTGCACGTGGTTTTCGACTGACCGTCGTGGGCCAACATTGTTCGAGAAAATGAAGATTCGGGTGGGGAACCAGCTTCCGAACAATCTTCCCCAGTTGCAGAACTTGATCAAGAAGGACCCCCAATCCTACTACGATGAGTTCTTGCAGCAACATCGGCATTTTGAGTCCCGTTTGGAGCTGTTTCGACTGCAGCCGTCCAAGCCTTCCGACGAGCTCAATGAACTGGTCATGTTCCTCGCTCAGGTGATTATCAACTTTTGGTCGATTTTTTTACGTTTTACTAATCGCATGTCTGTTTTCGTAATGTTCATATGTTCAGAAACATTCTGGCCTGGTGACATTCGGGGTTATGCGTTCTATACAGGGCCATTTCAGTTCTGAAACTCCTTTTGACTTCGTAAGCAATGTGTGAAGCATGTTGGTACAATTTCGCAAGTAGGTTTTATTAATGGGAATGCATATATCGCTAAATTTGTTGACGTAGGATCAATAAGTAAGTCGTAGACCACTATTCTGCATCAAGCCAGTGCATGTGCTAAATCCGGCACGATTTTGCTATCAATAATTAAGAATTTTCGATGTACACTGTCAATTTGTCAGAGTTAAAATAATATTGGTTATAAAAATTCATTAGTACATAGAACAGAGATAACCTCTAATATCACCAGGTTGTAAATATAAAGGCTGCCATGAAAAAACGTTAACTTTAATTGCCCGTTCCAGGTATCGCACTGCTACCAGAGTGACTTGGCTAACTTCCCACAACAAATTATGGATCTTCTGAAGAGCTATGGCACTATCTTAGATTCTGAGATGCGTTCAACCTTCTGTAAGGGCCTAATTCTTCTGCGCAACAAGAACATGCTCGCCCCCACAGCTCTACTCGAGCTGTTCTTCCAGCTGCTCGCTTGTCAGGACAAAGCCCTGCGCAAGTTCCTTCAGGCACATATCATCAATGACATCAAGAACGTGAACGCCAAGCACAAGGACGCTAGGCTAAACAAGGCACTTCAGAACTTCATGTACACCATGCTAAAGGACAGCCATCCAACAGCTGCCAAGATGTCACTGGACATCATGATCGAGCTGTATCACAAGAACATCTGGAATGACTCCAAGACTGTAAACGTGATTGCCACAGCGCTCTTCACAAAGATCACCCGCATCTTGGTGGCTGCGCTCACCTTCTTCCTGGGTAAAAACGAGGAGGATGGGGCGAAAGATGATAGCGACAGTGACGACAATGCTCCAACTGTTAAGGAGGTGGCGATGGCCAACCGGGTCAACAAAAAGAGCCGCAAGCGACAGAAGCAGCTGGAACGCACCAAGAACATGCTGAAGAAGCAGAACAGCAACAAGAAGGCTCCAGTGTTCAACTTCTCTGCCCTGCACCTCATCCACGACCCGCAGTCGCTGGTTGAGAAGCTTTTCAAGAGGCTGGAAGGCATGACTGAGCGCTTTGAGGTCAAGATCATGACCATGAACTTGATCTCACGCCTAATCGGCATCCACCAGCTCTTTCTCTTCAACTTCTACCCCTTCTTGCAGCGCTTCCTGCAACCCCATCAGCGCGAGGTAACCAAACTGCTGCTGTTTGCAGCACAGTCTGCCCATGAGCTGGTGCCACCTGAGGTGCTGGAGCCTGTGCTGTCCACTATCGCCAACAATTTTGTTACCGAGAGCAACTCCAACGAGGTGGTCGCGGTGGGCATCAACGCCGTGAGGGAGCTGTGTGCACGTTGCCCTCTGGTGATGAGCGCCGAGATGTTGGCAGACGTTACTGGCTACAAGAACAATAAAGACAAAAGTATCGCCATGGCTTCGCGTTCTGTGCTGCAGCTGTACCGGATGATGAACCCTAGCCTGCTGAGCCGTAAGGACAAATGCAAGCCGACGGCAGATCAAGATGAGCGCAGGATAACTGAATATGGAGAGGTTCGCTCCACGGGCTATGTTCCCGGAGCCGAAGTGCTCCAGGAGGAAGGTGTTGCCGAGGCTGAGGAATGGGAGTCTGCCAGTGACGAGGATGACAGCGACGGCGAATGGGTAGATGTGGAGCATCCCTCCGATGAAGAGGGCAATTTGGAAGAGGAGACTGGAGCGGTGCAGCCTGCCAAGATGACTGCTGCTGAGAAGGCTGAGAAGGCCACGGTGGTCAGCGAAGCGCGAATTCTTACACAGGAGGAGTTTCACAAGATCCGTGTGGCTCAGCTGGCCAAGATGATGGAGCCGGCCGCCAACAAGGGCAGCGGCAAGAAGCGCAAGGCCACGGAGGAACTCCAGGCAAGCCTCCTGGAGGCCAAGGAGTTGCCTTCGCTGGGCGACGTCGAACTGATCCACAAGAAGCGCAGGCACGACAAGGAGTCCAGGCTTAGCACTGTGAATGCAGGCCGCGAGGGCAGGGAGAAGTTTGGTCAGAAGAAGAAGAGGATGAATCCACACGCCAGCACCAACAACCGGGAGAAGGCGAGAAAGAAGGCATTCTCCATGGTCATGCACAAAGTAAAGAAGAAGCAGAAACGGTCTTTCCATGATAAGCAGGTTGCATTAAGGAACTCGCTGCTGAGGCAGAAGAAGATGAAGTGAGATGCTTAAGGCAATAAAGGCTTTGTACATGTGGAATACTAGTCTGTTTTTATTTTATTTTGCACAATCTAGATTTTTAACAAACTTGCTAATTCTACTTTGTTGTCATGGTCGTGATTTTTTTTAAAAATCGACGAGAGCAGCTGAAGCGATTATGCTAGGTAAATGTCTGGAATTTTTAAACCTGATTTGAAATTTTGGGGATTTTGAAAGCTAGATGGGATAGAGATGCTGGTTACGCTTACCACTTTTCAATTGGGAGACTCAGGTTTTATTTGCTATTTTCCATAGTTGTTTCCAGGCAAATGCCGGGATAGTTCCTCTAAAATCGGCCGGCATATTATGGAATATTATTTGTACATTTTCTTCCTGTATTCTCCTCATAACCATTGTAAACTACTAACAGATTACAGCTGAAATAGTACTATATCTGTAAGATTTGTAAACCAAATAATCAAGTAAGTTCAAAAACTAAGAAACAAAGCGGCAAGTCATTCATGCTTTGGAAAACATTAGAAAGTTCAATGAATTATCGTATAATTCGTGCATTAACGGATTGCCATTTGAGAGTTCCTAATACACGTATGACACGATGCATGCTTTTCATCATGCTCTAGTTTGATTTCATGATCCCGTGTACTTTTATGTATAGATTCTTGACCAAACTGTAGCCTTCCCATTAAGTTTTTTATCCAGACT
This sequence comes from Ophyiulus pilosus, assembly GCA_033995625.1. Taxonomy (NCBI): domain Eukaryota; kingdom Metazoa; phylum Arthropoda; class Diplopoda; order Julida; family Julidae; genus Ophyiulus; species Ophyiulus pilosus. The sequence goes on from JAUJYV010001095.1 coordinate 3,724, forward strand.
TTATGGAGTGATCACTGAATCGATGACAAAGCACAACAAAAAGTTGTTTGATGAAATAGGTTGGGATCTTTTTTTTTTAGACATGCACATGCAAATGCCACCTTTCTCCAACCAATCAATAATTTTGGAATGAAGACTGTTTTCCAGTGTCAGTAATCTTTTGCGGCCAGACGGATGCCAGAACCGCAGCACACAGACTGTTCTGGTACGGTGCTGAGATCAACATCGAGCATAACTGGAAGCGATTAAGCTCTTTAAGCTTAATTCAGACCAAGAGAATGTTTGTCTTATGCTTAGCACCAGGCAGGACTGCAAACCCTCGCCTGTTCTGCCACAGAATTAGCGTTGGCATGGCTACTGCCCACCACACATTCGAATGCCATGCACATTTCATTCGTGTCAGGAAGCGAGCCGGAGAAACGGGACTCAACAACGAAGTTGCCGCGCCGTATAATTAGGAAAACAATAAGCGAGCTGCCGTTTCCCATGCAAACGAGATCAACTTTAAGACCGGGAGAATACGTAAGTTCGCCCTCGAACAACTAATGAATGATTTGTTTGTGACATGCTAGAAAGCATTCATTAAGAATTCATGGTTGCGCGTCGCCCGCGTCATCAAAATTAGGTGTAGTGAGTCGCAACATCCAGGTTAACCAAATGATGCGTGCTTAGTAGATAGTAGATCTGATAATTGTGATGTTGAAGTTTTTGTAAGAGCTATTGATAGATTGCCGATCGTTTTTTTAAAAGTATTTCTAAAGCTGAAGTGAATGAAAATCTATATTAATCTTATAATATTATTTAGTTTTCGCCCGAACAAAATGCTTTATTTGTCAACCTATAAACAAAATAAGTGTTAGTTCCACAATTATTTTGTCAGGTTTCATGGTTTCGTAATTGAATTAAGTTTGGATATGTCTCGTCTGTGTACGTTGTAATGCCATGTGTACAACATTTCAAAATTGAGATAGTCGAGAGTTGTCTTCAACAGCAGTATTCAAACTGGATTCCGCGAGATTTTTGTTTTTTGACATGCATTTTGTGATAAACACACGGTTTGAGATGCCCTGACGCGTAACTCACGCACGTACTACACAATTTAAATGTTAATCAAAATTAAATTTTAACGAAAATGTGAAAAATTTTCAATCTATAAATTGTGACCTGCAGTGCATTTAAAAAAAATTGTACTAGGTTTCCTGAGAAAAAAAAACGTTTAATACACGGGGTTCTGTCATGGTTAGAAGTTTGCAAAACACTGGTCTACAGGTGTGACGCTAGATTATGCAGAAGTTCCAAAATGGCCGCGTTGTCAGATGACAATTTTTCACAACCAAATAAGCATCTAAATGATTCTAATTTGTTATCGTTATTTCGCAAAACGCTTTCAACTTCTGGTCATTGGAGTTGTTCACACCTACGTGATTGTTATGCTAATGTTCTGTCGTAACACGGGCACGTGTTGCCGTGTTCCAGTACGCGCCTAAAATTCCGCTTCCGGTGTTCAAGCGCTGCAGGCAGACAGGTGCGCTTTGGATATAGGCGGTGAACGGATCCCCGGCAATGCATGGCAGCGTAATTTTAATGGAGCCCGCAACATGCGAGAAGTTTTATTCGCGTGTTGTGCACTAATTACACGCTTAATTAGCGCGGAGTTGTTTTCTTGGTTGCCTGCGCAAAACACGAGCTGCGCTCTAATTGCGTCTTCTGGCTTAAAACGCCATCGACTCGCGAACTAATTGCGCCGAACAACTTTATAATGACTATTTGCATTTTAACGGCATCATTTCGGGCTTATCAACGACATTTCGGGAATTTTTTTTTATTTTTACGCCTTCGTCGGTCCTGCGTTTTGCTGCCTATAATCCGAAGCTTACCTTTTAATGGACTCTTGTTTTTTCTCATTCACTTTTTAAAAATATTTATGAGATCATTTTCAGAATAATAATGTTGGGAGAGATGTGTTAGGTTTGGTTAACGAGCCTCAAAACTTGTGCCCCATGCAGTTGGATTTTGCATCAAGGACCCAAATGGAAGATTAAGACGGTCACAAAATATATTACAAAATAATGCACTTCATTCTAGTTTTTCAAATTCTGGGGTGAATGTGGTGTTTTTGATATGGCACCTCAAAACATCTATTAGTATTGTGAATCGCAACTTGAAATTAACCATGAAATAATAAAATTAATTTAAACGATTCGCAGTAGACGATTAGATCAGAGTTGGTCAAATTATTTCATTTGTGTAATTACAAATTATGGAGACAATGGACCAGTCGCAATTTTGTTGTTGTGCTCAATTGGAAAATTGCAGCTGGGCTATTGTTCTCATAATTTATACACTATAATTTCATAAATTAAAGTGAAGATGAACGCCCTTTATCCTTGTGGAATGAATCGCCTGCATTTTATACACAAGATTCTCTGGTGTATTCTATAAAACAATATTTTAAAATTTGGTCATGCGTTTTCCTAAACTAAAAACATGTTTATGAAAACAAATAGTTGAAATTATACTTGTTTTGCTTTGTGTATTTGCTGATAAACAACATTTAAGAGTTAACGTATATTTTAATAAAAAACTGATAAATAATCAGTCTTTAGCGAAATTGCTTATATCATATAGTAGACGTTTATGGCTCTTTCAAATATTTACCTTCACACTATTCATTGGATTTCACGAAAATAAGTGTGATTTGATGAAAGTGTATCGGGATTCAATAATTGAGTGTTTGCAGTTTGTCAGGTGAATTTTCGACAAAATAATGCGGTAAATATTTGCTGAAATGACAGTTGTAACATTTTCTGTTGATATCCAATTTTGCGAAGTAAACTTGTTTTGGTGAATCGATAAAGCTTGAAAAAAACTTGGTTTATTTAAGGTAATACCGGTCATGTTTTTTTCGTTAAGTTTTTGACATAAACTAAAGCACTAGCTTGGATTTAAGGCAAATTTAGAAAATATGGGATGATAAATGCGAAACCAAGAATGGCTTTGCCAAATATCGGATTTCATTTATTTATTATATAAAGTGTATATTACATATGAAACAATTCGTAATTTAGAGCATGGTACAATACATTCACGAAAACCGTTCAAACAATTAACAATGGAAATATTAAATCTTCTATATAGAAATTCTTGACTGTTCTTTGGGTATGTACTGCAGCACATTCTTTAAAAAATATTACTTTGGCTTTAACATATCCACACACATAAGGTTAAATATCGTATTCCAGATTTATTATGTTTTTAGGTTTTTTTAATTAAAAGAGATTAAACTTGACAAACTACTATTTCTTAGTATTTCTTAGAAATCAGTTCATTAATCTCCAAATTTTGGCAGAATTTCAGGCAGATTCAAGAGTTCGTGAATTGAGGATTATTAATATCCTTCATGTCCAGCTTAGAGGTCAGTCATTACGTACACGTATTCCAAAACAATCCGTGTTCTTTAAAAAAACGAAATCACGATTAAATTTCAAATTCGTTTAGCGCTTGACCTGATGAACCCAGATAACGAATATTAATCTTCGTGTTCAAATTAGTTGTCTGAAAATGTTGTAATATTTCATAAAAGTTGTTGTAGCACAGGACTGTTTATACTAGAATACCACATGCATGCATATTCAATATACAGAATGTTGTAGGATCCCTTAAAATTGCTTGAACTGTAGCTTAAGAATAATTTACAAGTCTTTGTTTTATTTGTAATCACGGCAAGTCATTTGTAAGAAACTTCAAAAGAATGTTTTTTTATATTTTTATTTACAAATTTGCGCCAAAAATGCTTTCCCAGAGTTAAATGGCACCGAAAGTAGGTTTTTATGCATCCATAAACTGGTTCTCAATTGAAAGGAATTTTAATTACGTGAACTAAGATTTTCGTTTTGTCGTGCAATTAGCCAGGGAGAGAAATAATCATTGGGTGATTTTATTTTCGCTGGGTTTAATCCCTTTTCCATGCAAATGCTCGTCATTTAGTAATTAAGCGTGGGGATTCCAGCTTAGGAAATCTTTCATTGAATCCCACGGCCATTTTAACTGCGCATGTTTTCAGTTTTTTGTATTTCTACGCATGATATGTTGTGAGATCTCAAGGAGTTTTTTTTCCCTCGCAATTAACGCAGTTTTGCTAATAGCCTGATACCCTTGTTGTGTTGTCTTGAAGGAAAACTGTTGGGAATTGCCACATTGAACAGTTTTGTTATTCGGAACTTTGATATCTAGACGTGCCATACGTTGTTTGTAACATTCCTATGACATTCCAGCCACCAAAAGAGATTTCATAGGTATAGACTCCCTGCTACTTCAAAGAATTAGACTGTTTGAGCATGCCAACGTCTTTATACTTACCTTAACGTTAATGACGGAAAGGGAAGAACCACGCATGCGCACCCATTACGTTCAGTTAGCTCATTGGATAGTTCAATGCGTTGCTTCTCCCTTCGCGCCAATAACGTTAAGGTAAGTATAAAGACGTTGGCTGGCGAGATCTGTCTTTTATACAGTTCAACCCTCCCACAAATTTACTCCCACACAAGTAGAAAACCCCCATCTAAAATACTCATTTTTTAAAATTTTATGTTTTTAAACAACAGTCGTAAGCTCAACAAATAGTTATAAAAATATTAACAAGTTCTATAAATTTAAAAAAATTATTCTCCATTTCGGGAGCGTTCGAAATAACGCTCGGCTTTAACTCAGAGCCCGTCCGGAGTGCGATCCGCCATACATGCTACGGTGCCTAGAGCGCTCCGAGTGCAATAGGGGCGCCCCGAGCGCGATCGGAGCGCCCCATCGCCATGCGGAAAAGAAGATTTTCTTTTTCTCGGGTCATTCGTGTGAGAGGTTTCGTGATGGACGTTTCGTCGGTGTTGTCGGCAATTGAAATTCAAAGTTTGAGCAAGGATTTTTGAGTGTTGGTGCTTATGATCTTCTCCAGCGTCTCGACGCTTCCCTCTTTCATCGTTTTTGCCGAAAAATAGTATTGGAAAAAAGCGAGTGCCGGGATGTCTTGCATTTTCTTCGCTGGCTGGAAGTGTTCAAGGTTGTCTGGTGGTGTCAAACGTCGAGGCGTGTAAAAACACCACTCACTCTTGAATCGGATGCGCTAAGCCTACTGCAGATGTCAGAAACTGAACGGATGGACAGTTGGCAAAGATAGTCGATGTAAGTCTTTCTCCCACTTTCCCTACTCTAATCCTTAAAAAAGTTTAAAGCCGTGTCAGACATCGGCTTTGAATCCATCTTTGTAAACTTGAGATATATAGTGTCATACGAGTTCAAACGTCTTCCTCCCAAGTTCAGTCTTTTGGGAAGACAGTTCAGGGGAAGAAAGTCCAACCGGTATCAGATTTTGTGTAGGACACTAGCATGTGCGTATACTAATCTATACCGTTGGTTGTGGACGTAATTGCTATGTGTTGGGGATGCTGTCATGGGTTTGAATGTGACGACAGCATAGTTAGCATCGAGGACAGTAAAGTGTTAAACAGCACATTCTTTAATTATCTAAATACGTGTTGAATTGTCATGTAAAGAGTGGGATGTGTTATTGTAGTGGACGTTGTCATTGGTTTGAATTTTACTGTCAGTCTAAAACGGAGAACAGTTAGTTTACCAGCAGTTTCACACAGTTTCATCACAGGTTTGAACTAATTCATATCGAGGATAGTTAACTGTCCGTCTATAAGCACGGATGTTGGACACTATCTCTTGTCTGATTAATTATATTGGACGTGATGTTGCTTGTTTGAATTTGTGTTAACATCCCAGTTAAAATCGAAGACAGTTATAGCCTACTCTGTAAGTCTATCAGTTGCAACTTTTAGCTAAATAGAAAGTTTGAGCCATCCAACGTTAGTGAAACGATAATGGCAACGATAACTAGAAACAGCGCTGGCGGACTGGAATGTCAAGGACTACCCTATGCGAAGCATGGCATTCCAATGACATTCCGGACTTCCCGCGCTGTTTCTCGTTAACGTTATCGTTATCGTTTCGTTAGCGTTGGATGGATCAAACTCTTTATTAGCAAACTGTATACTGTTCTTGGAATGTGTCTTCCTTAGACTGAACTGCCAGCAAATATAAACTCATAACAGCACTAATAATACATAGAACTTACAGTTCGTAGGTTCTATGTATTCTCAATGCTATAGTTTATATTTGCGAAAGAAGTCACATTCCAATAGACCATGGCCCAGTTGTTACAAGTTTAATTTTTTACGCTAAATGGCGCTTCAAGAATTCTATAATTATAGGCTGCACCCCCCACGATGTCAACGTCTTTCGATACCACAATTGTTTTGTTAACTTCAAATTTCAGTTTCAATTAACTGGCAGTTTCCCCTCGTGGTCGTTGGTGGCCATCTGTTGATTGTCGCGTCTTGGACAATGGCGCCTTTTAACCAACTGACCTTGCCCCCGGCTTCTCATTACTTTTGCATAACAGCGGTATGACGAAAGGTTGATTTACCCTTTCACCCTTTCACCCTTGATTTCCATTATTTAGATGTCATAATATGGGGATGTGGAATGGGCTGTGCTCCCCACATTTAGTCAACAGTATCACGACTTTGGTACCAAGTCTTTGGGAAGGTTTTTTTGGTACCTCGCATGACAGAAAAGCGACACCATGAAAACCATTTAGTCAGTTATACGATGCTGATGAAATTTTCATATAATATACACAATAGGACCTGTGGGGAAAATTGGGTTTAGGGTTTTTGAAAATGCATTAAAATACTAAAGTTGCACAATGTTATGGAAAGAGGTAGTGGCATTCTTGGCGGTAAAGATTACGGTAAATTGAAGGAATTTCGGGGACTTTCTTTGTGAATGGCCCCTAAGACCATAATGTGATGACAACAAAGAGTTAGTTGTATGTATTATATTTCAATATACCGCCCAGAACAAGTATTAATGTTCTTACAGCCAAGGGTGTATTTAACGTCGAATGTGCATTTTTCACCCGCATATTAAATGTAGAAAATTTACATAAATTTTAATGTGACATGCAAATAAGTTGTAGTAAATATACATATACCGCATTTTTCTCACGGTAAGCTGCTCCTGCGAATATCATGCAAAGTTAATTCCTGTGTGGTTATACACCGCGCATTGTTCTACTTTTCTGCACCATTATTCCCAAACGATGAACATTTTTCGGTACTATGTTCGTATCGAGTTTTCTCATTGTTCTGCGTAAATTTCAGGGCCACCCCTTGCGGGCAATACAGATAACAGGGGCGAGATGTGGATTGAAAATTAATATTTCATTAATTCATCATTAATGCATTGCAGAAGCTCGCTGTCTGCCTGTAAACGAGAAAGCCCACCTTGGAAAAGGCCGCTGTTCTCCACGCCCCAGCGACCTGCATCGCTATCGATTCATCAAATTTCATGAATTCATCAAATTTTTAGCACTTGCGGTAACAAAGTCATACAACGGCTTAACCTGGCTCCAAGACTTGTATTGAGGAGGTATTGGCAGATTACCAATCTTGAGGACACGTTATTTCAGACGTCTATAGAAAAGGTGATGCGTCACAAAAACCGATATGCAATATGCCGGTCAGCAGTTTGACAGTTTGGTAGTTTAGCTGTTTGGTTATCTGACAACATCTGGCAGGCAGTTGGCCACAGATTTCTTGATTCTGTTCGATTCTGTGACTGGTATCACCATTGTGCTAGTTTAGTTTTGGTACATGGGATGAGCTTGATGAGGTCATGGTATCATAACATTTCTGCAAAATTGTGATAAATACTTAGTCTAATGAGAAATTGAACTTTGAAGGCAATGGTAACGCTGTACACATGTCTACAAATGATAACTTCTAATTCCAATTTTAAATTGGTGTCCGTGTTAGAAACTCCTTTCAAGAGAAAATGAAAGTCGAGGAATACAAGAATGTTTGAAAGTTAAAATTCTTTATCAATTGTTTGTAATGATTGCATGATTGGTAAACGTGCGTGACAAGTTAACGAATAGTTTTTTTGAACAGATGGTATCTGGATGCTATATAATAACCAATTCCGTGAACTAGACGTCTGATTCAGGGAAATCCCGAACTTTTGTTCCAAAGTCAAGGTAATCTCAAATAATCTCACGATAATCTACCTACTTGTATGATGCATACATTATACTGTAGCACGATGCGATGTCTCCATAGGGCGGATCGTTTTAGACTGGTAAAACCGTGTCGCTGAAAAACTATTGTTTTTGAGATGGGGAATTCCCACGACTGAGCTATACATTTTATGAAAGCACAAGATGGGTTTAGTTTAAAACTCATAACTGACCGGAAAGTTTTATGTGAGTAGGACTATAAAGTGAAGACAGTTTACTGTCTGTTCCATCTTCAGCGAATGCATACTGTATATTAGCTGCTTGGAACTATGGATTCTTTGGTATGATGAAAAATGAGAATTTTCGGTTTACTGCCTTTTTATACGATTTAGAATTGCAATAAACAGCTTTTTATGCTTTAATTCAGTTCAGAAGTAGTTTTCGTATACCAATACAATGGGTGTTGGATATTCAACGTGTTGAGCGTATTGGTTATGTAAATTCTAATTGCAAATTCGCAATAATGCATAGTTTACTGAATAGTCTAATGTATTATGCAAATATGTCAAATGGATTATTTACTTTGGAATTACTTAACTTGGAGATATTTCAACCTGCCAATCCAAACCTGTCAACCAGCCTCCATATTGTAGCATTTAAGCGCCGTTTTTTAATTTTTTTTGCTAAATTTTACCAAAAAAGTGCTTGCAGAATTATATCTAATATACGTAAGCCCGGAATATAAAATTGCATTTATCGAACGATCCTCGTCGGTTAAAAGTGTGCACTTTCAATGTTTACTGCCGAAGCCGGCGTAATGTTCCCTTAATTTGAATGCAGTCCGTGGGTCCTAATTTCCACTTTAGGGGGATATTAAACCGAAACGATGGCTGTAAAAATTCCGACGGAATTGCTGGCCACGGTGGAGGAGCTGTTGAAGGGCATTGCAATGCCTCTGGTGATTCAGAGGCGTGGATGTTTGAGAGCCATTTCCATCCAGTTTTCCGCGAATGCCACAAAGATTCTGGAAAGGAGTAAATCGAACGTGCTCCAATTTAGAAGCAAACTACCGTGGCGTGTATTGGCGCAGCAACGGGGACTGCATATATTTAGATTTTATTCACGAGTGCTTTTGCATCTCCGGTCGTTGGAGAGTGAGGAAATTATAGAAACTACGCCTGGTTTTATTGCACACATCATATGCAAGTTTCTAATCTGTATTTCGAACACTCGAGATCGTTTTTTTTTTCACCATTGCTAAAACTGTTTATCTGCTGTTTATCCATTTCGGAGGAGCTGTTTACCTGTGGTTCCTTTTGACTTTTTCAAATCCCAAAACTCAGCTGTCTGGATATTCTCTAATACGAAAAGATAGTGAGGCCTTTGAAAAGACAAAGATGAATTTGTGAGTAGACGTGATCGAAATATGATGATATCAACATAACAACAAGATCAAAATATCGCATCGACATAAAATTATAACAGTATCATATCGACATAACAACGTGATCAAAATTTCATTGAAGTTCGGCGTAGGAAGAATGAACTTGTGTTGAAAAAAAAAATGAAGACTCAAGAGATTGAATCCGTGAAGCGAGAGTTGAAACTGATGCACCAAGAACAGTCAGCATAAAAATATAAATTATGAAATAAGAAATTTTCCTTTTAAGGGCCACCAAATACGTGAAGGGGAAGCGAGAAAGCAATAGACAGTTTGATCATGCCACACTTCTTTATACTTACCTTAACGATAAGGGAAGAACCACGCATGCGCACCCATTACGTTCAGTTAGTTCATTGGGTAGTTTAATGCGTGGCTCCGCCCTTCCCGCCATTAAAGTTAAGTGTATTCTTCCGGATAATTAATTGGAAATACGATTTAAAAAATTTATTGCAAAATAATTATCTCTGACCATTGTAAGCCTATCGAAAAAAAAACCATCGACATAAATATTATTTTATAGTTGTCTAAATTAATTGTATATCCCTATTGTAATTATTTTGTTTTCATTAGCCCAAATAATCGATCAAGTCAAAAGTTTAGTTGCACGAATTCTCACTAGATGTAGTAACCGGTCAATATTTTGCTTAATTTCAAAATATCATCACAGAAGAATGGTCAAATTATACAAGAATAGTGTACCAATCGTTTCAAAAGACATGAGACAAAATGCAAAAGGATGGATAGTATAAAATCCTATTTCTGGAGACTTCTCAAAACTTTGAGCAATTCCATTAAAAAAAGGACAGAATAAGCTGGACAACTGTACCATAACAAGTATTCTTTTTTTTATCCACCCTGTACATGTGTGATAGCAATTAGAACCGGAATTTATACATTAGCAGCAGTCTGGTATCGTCGAATTTGTATAAATTGGAGAAAACATTGTCACATTAAATAAATGAATTCGTGAAACGATGCTATGGTCGCTTTCTGTTGTTGCCATGAGGAAATTGCACAATTGCTGCTAAACAGTTGTTGGGAATTTAGTACTAAACTAACATCACGTTCACCCTGTGTCGCCGAAAACATTGTTACAAATGGAAGTTGGTTCAGGGACCTGTATATCCCATGATCCTATTGCTCAGACTAATTTGAAATTCTGGTCTCAGCGTTTATTGGCATATTCTTACTGTGCCCAAGAGACCCAACTCAATTGGGATACAGACGTATTGTGCATTCCGCAGGTTAGCACAGAATCATTGTAAGTTTTTGTAGATAGTCTCGGCCACCAAAATGCAATTTCCCAACCAAAACGTGTTTTCAACAAATGACACAAAAAGCGTTGAAGCAAGGCCGATGGAGTTATATGCATGCTTTGTATTCTCCATATTCGAAGGCGGAAACACAGTGCAACTTCCGTGAATTGCAAGTGGTCCACGTGCCCAAAATTATTACAAAATTTAAATTTGGTTAAATAAATGTCTGTATATTTCCATGTTGAATATGTTCAAAAAAGTTAGCACCGGTTTTGTACAATGGAATTTCCACAGTATGTAGTAGCTGGAATGGGGTTTAGTTTATAAAACGCTATTTTATAAAGTAACGAAAATTTCCCCTTTATGTCGTTGGATAATTTGGTACCTTGTATTCCAGTGTGCCACGACAATTTTAGGCCTAATTTAATGTGCCGTGAGCTGAAAAGGTTGAAAATCACTGCCTTAGATAATTGCTATGGCACCACAGACCGTTTATTTCGTTCATTCAAACATTGAACGAAGCGTTTTTTGCAGTTTTTTTCTCGTTTCTACTTTTTTTTCGGATATCTAATCTAAGAAGCCACTTCAGAAGGAACGTTGCAGTAATCGAGGCTTTTGTTTCGTTGATTTTTATTGTCTTTAGAAACAAACACGTTACGCTTGGCCAATTGAGGTTGAAAATTACAGCAGGCTTTACCAACCTGGTTGTGACATATTTTCCAATTTGTTTTATTTTCTGGTGCCTCTTCAAATATGAAGAAGACGTAGAAAAGTTGGAAAACAATTTATTAAATGTAATTTATAATAAGTAACCAAGCTGTGTTTTGGAAGAAGGATAACGTTACACGAAATGATGAGTTTGGTAGCGATTGGTACGAAGCTGAACAAGTTTAGGGGCCATTCAAAAAGGACGTCTACGAAAATCCTTCAAAAAATGACCCACCTTTACCCCCTGTCCACATGTGTCCATTTTGACCCAGAACCATTTGTTGGAACATAAAAGGCCCCTCCTATGGTCAAGTATCCGTCTCGCTACCATTTCCACGATGTAGTCCTAGATTGTTTTGATAAAGGAAATTTCCTGACCTCGATGGCAAGTTTCAGCATAAAATTGGTGTTTTACACAAATTTAGGCATAATACCCGACTTTCCCGAAGTTTCAAAAATTAAAGTACATTTGGGACTGGGGACGCAATTTTTCTGGTGTCACTTTCTCCTTTCACTGATCTTTAAAACTTAATTAAGCAGAAAAACTGAAAAATAACATCATTAGTGGACGTCCATAATGGCTTCCTCCTCCCTCCCCCTCTTGAGGACGTCCATTTTGAATAGCCCCTTACATGAGGATACCTTGAGATCTTAATTCCCATTTTCCCAAGGAAGCATTGGCCCTATTTGCGGGGTTTTCTAGAAACCCAATTTCTGTAAACTGAGAGAATTTATAGTGAAAATCCTGCCACGATCAGCAAGGATGGCGGATGAGTGTGCACTCACTCAACCTAGGTCTGTCCAATTTTGAATTGGAGCAGAATGGAAAGCGTTTCCACTGGAAGATCTCTCGGTGCACATGGGTCACGAACGCTTTTAGCACGGGTCGCCAGATGCCCTGGTCGAGTGGTCGTGTATTTATGACTGTGGATTATGGCTTTTGCTGGGAAAAATTCCTCGTTCCTGGGTTGCTGATGCTCAGATCCTTCCAAAGATTTAACAGGCGGACGTGGACGGACTCTTCAATTTTCATTTCGACTTCTCGGTTTGGTTTTAATCTAAAAGGGAGCTGAAAAGCAGGCCCTTTGGGGAAATAAAATTGGAATTAAGACCCGATTGCTGGCCAAGTTTGCGGTGACCAATCCTGTTAGTTGGAAGCGGTCGAGAGCCTCTTGTCAAAGTTTAAGGGATCGTCATCCGTTATCTGAAGACTTCCAGACACCGAAACTCCATTCCAAATGGTGGAAAACAAATGGACCTGACTTAACTATAGTTAGGGACTACTCTCTTTTAGCCATCTGCTGATGAAAAGCGAAATGACCAGGGTCTTGCTTGGATTGTGCAATGCAGTGATACAAACTTGTGAAATCAATTTCTATACATCGCATTCTAACGCGTTGAACAGAAAATAGATTCAGCTGAACAGACTGTTTTATGGGCACTCTTTCAAATGCAATGAGGAAACAATGGACATTCTTTGGATGGTCAATTTTTGGAAATGGCGGTTTCGTTATTTGTTTGTATTTTTGAATATGTATTATAAGGGTAACTCGTGAGCATTGAATCGTTTTATTTATTTATTTTTTTAAAAATAACTTTGCAAGAATCTAAAATCGTAAATATTCAAACATTTTTGATTTTTGCCAAAAGCTTTTTTTAATTGAATAGAATTGTAAAATATTCCAGTTACCATTAGTGGCCATTTTGATACGCCATGCTATTAGGCTCTTATGTGAATTGATGCTTTGCTGCAATTTATCTACATATAATGCTAATTTCACTGCAGCGAAATAGATGCAGTAGTCATTAAGAGCAGGCTCCGACTAAATTGCTATTAAATTGCGAAGATTTTGATGTTCTGCTTGGTTACCAAATACTTGGTTTGTTATTAGTCATTGTCATCCATTCATTATAATGCCTAACACTTCCTGTTGTTTCGTGAAGATTTATTAACTTTACACTATTAAGTTTCCAGCAGTGTTTAAAGACTGGAAAGGACTCTTTAATTTATTAAAACTTTCTTTTTTTAAACTGATGACATCTATGATTGTCGGAATGATGGTTTCCATTGTTTGTCATGCTTGAGGACTCGATGGGTCCACCAGAGGACTGCTGTTGCGTGGCTTAAGACGAACTGCAGAGGGGTGGCGAAGGTCAAAAACTGTCATTTTTGAAATGGAACGAATATTCACCTTTTCAAAAACGATGAACTGTTACAAACAAGCGTATACATCCAGCCATCATTGTGCAGACGTTGTCAACCACCGTTGCACCCTTGTCCGGGCATCCTGGAAGTCACCCATTGACACCCTCCATTATTAATTCCCACCGCCATGGTCATTGTTCTTGTACCTGTCCGATTTGTTCACCTCTTGTGGAAAATGAACCACACGTATTCAAGAGGGTGTGAAAATCCCGTGATTTTTTTTTATTCCTCGCTTCAAGACAAAGACATCGTTTTGGCGGAACCACAGCCTTCATTCCCGGATTAATGCCGGCTAACTGACTTTCTGAAATCTGGTTGCCCGGTTACCATCGTGGCGTTTGTGTGCTTAAGCAGCTCCATTGCACTTCTAAAGCTATTAGGGATAAGCTGAGCTTGCAGATTTATTGTCCCTCAAACGTTCTCGCTTTTTTATATCTTTGGTCATGTGGGTGGACAAACTGCACCAGTGGTCGAACATTCCCTCCCTTTCCCCATTTTCCCCACACTCTAACATTCCCCAACATGTTTAATGTAAAGATTTATGAAAAATATGCAATGTATGCGGATAACATATGTACTTACCACATGAAACGTGGTCAGATGTTGTATGCCTTGATGTCCTCAAATGCTAATAAATACAAGTTCAAAATGTTCAAGAGAACTTACCAACATTCAAGAAAAAGTGGATAGAAATTCTCACTGGATGACATTTTGTTCTGCTGTCCTTTATATTTATAAACTGGTGTGATCAATTTTTTATGAAATTTTGTCACAATTAAATTCATAATATGACATATTGAAATTTATTTTTGATAAATAGGAAGCAATTAAAAAAGCGATTGAAAATTTTCTCTGGACGTCACTGGAATGATGATGGATTTCAATATCAGTTTAATAACTTATATTCCAGCAGACGCTATCATTTTTCACTGAAAATTGCGTCATAATTAAGTTAATAATCTGACAAATTGTCATGATTTATTGATATACAGGAAGACAGTGAAAAACCTGAATGAAAATTGATTCGACGTCACTTGAAGGAAGGTTTGTTTCGATATTAGTTTAGACGCTACCACTTTTAATGGAAATTTCCATTATCAAATTAATTACCTGACAAAATTTAATTATTTTTTGATTTATATGTAGGAAGACATTGATAAAGGTGAACTTGTTGGACTACTGTAATTAAGCACCACCTGTTGGCGTATGCCATTTGAGCGTGGAGTTTTCAACATGGGAATTTGTACTCAGTGTTAACATGAGTTACATTTGCAGGCGTTACGTTTTATAAACAGCTTATTGGTGCATTTGAGTCAAACAGAACGTGTTGATGGAAATAATGCGAAAACGAAGCCGAATAAATGCGGTGAAATTGGAATTCTGGAACGTATAGGAAGATGGCCAGTGGCTTATTGATTGGCAGCATTGGAATTGTATCACCTGCCACAGCAATTTTACGCTGAGATGATATATTCACGTTGTTGTAACTGGAGCAATACTAGTGTCGGAAATGGCATGGATCAATGCTACCTACCATCGTTCATTTTTGAAGTCGATGTTATTACTTTTTCATGCACTTGTCTGAATGTAGACTGTTATTGATGATTTTCGAATGGGATGGTTGATGTACCTTAACCGAATTTTTGCTCATGAAATATTTTTCGCTTTTTTATTGATAAAAATCTGTATTTTTGCATCAGCTTTCCATTGGTGTGATGTACTGTAACGGCCTTAAACTGTTCCAGGAATTCAAACTCAAAACCGAACCGTTTTTTTCAACTTGAATATTTCATGAGATTGAGCGTTCGTATACATTTGGCACATAAAACAACGCACATGTATTCATCCAAATAAATGCCACTTGAACATGTTTGCGACAGGTTTATACTATATACACGATGCATCCATCTTGCATTTTTGTTTTGTTTTTTTCCACGAATATATGTGTTAATAAAATAATTTATAAGTTTATAATTTTGGACTACATTATTGGCTCACCATGCAGAGCTTGGCATCAAAGCTGCAAAAACTGCATGAAATAAACCAATGTAGGGGAAAAAAATCAATTTTAATGTAGGGAATATTTTATGTACACATGATAAATGACCCATCCGTTGTTAAAGTATTGGTGTTCTATACTGTTTCTTCCAATGGAGGTGCTGCTGTGGTTTGCAACATTGCATTTTACTAGTGTCTTCCATTGATAACTCCTGGTTTTAATGTACAGTCTTCAATTTTTGCCCGTTTCCACCATTTTCGCCTTAGTCAAGATTATCCACAAGTTCTTCCCCTTGTTATTATTTCTATGTTGAGCCATGTTTTCAAAGATCTTCCAGAGTTGCCATGCATTTTCCTTTTGGGAATGTCTTAAAACAGAAATATTGCAAACAATTTTTGTAGTATTTTGTATGCCAAATTTTACAAAATAAGAATGCATTTGTTCAAAAATCAGCCATATGGGCAATATATTCCCTATCATTGCTCCCTGTTATCTTTTTATTACCTGTTATCTTTTTTTATTACCTGTTATGTATTTTTATCCTGTGATATTTTGACTGGACCTCCTTTAAAGGCCAACTTAAGGCGTTCCTTTGGAACTGGGATCGATTGGATCTTTTTTAGCCTTAGTTTGCCCTGAACTGAACTGAACCCAAAAACCCATCGGTAAATTGTTGCAAAACATGGATCATAGATGGCGCTCATTCTTCGTTGGGAATGTGAGTTTGAGCTTGTTTACTTTTCTATGAGGATAGTGTGATTCCAGGTAACAAAGGTTACAAGAAAGCTTCAAACTTTGAAACGCACAGGCCCGACGAGTTTCGGCTAATCCTCCTGATTAATCGTTCTAATCCTTAATGTCCCGTTTAATTAAAAGCCCGGGGATGCGATTAACCTGCCATTCACTCAACGCTGTTGCACGTTCAAAAATTCATAACCTGTCAGGTTAAATACGTTTTATTTCAATTATGGAATGATATGTGTCATAGCTGTAAGGCTGATTAGCCCTACTAATTGAAATAAATGGTTATAGCTGTAGCTAGAATTCATAATCTCCCACCGGCCTCTGTGCCATTTGCAGAGGCGAGGTTTTATCTTTTTGTAGTTTCAAGATGGCGGCTTTATGGAAAGCGTGTGGCTTGCATTTCGTCGTTAAACCGAAATGCGGCTATTAAACTGGAAATGAAAGTTTAATTTAAACCCAAATACGGCAGATTTCTATATAATCACAAGTGCGAGTGGTATTTACTGCTTTTGATTATTGCATTTCGTGGATTTGGGGTGACGTGATCGCCGCCATATTGGTGCTATGATACCAGCTGGTCTCTGAATGTGGAGCTGGTTAAATAGTATCATTGTATATAGCCTATATTTGAAAAAAAAAACTGCCTTATGCCGTGCCATTCTGTTAGAAAAGTATATATAATGTTCTATGTAAGAATTCATATTTCATGCAAAATTCTTTAAAAATGAATTATGCTGGAACTATCATAGATTATCTTGTGAATATGTTTAAAAGTGATTTACAGAAAGTGCTAAAATCCATTTTTGATGAATTATTTATTGTGTATTAGTCCAAACTTGTATAATGTGATTATAACTTATAGCTTAATAGTTTACCAAAATGTCGATAAAACGAGGTTGTATCAGGTGAAATGTCGATGAGCACGTGAAAACATCCTCCCAACTCTGTTATTTATCATTTTTTTTTGCCCTTTGAAAAATGGCAGAAAAGCGAAGGGTCTTCCATTTTCTCTTTGAAATACTTCAAGGAGCAACTCAGGAGTGCATTGTTTCCATCAGCACGATGGGACTTTGAAGTCGAGAGCCCCCTCGAATGGCCTTCCGCAAATCAAAAATCGATTCCGACTTTATTATGCACGGCACTTTCGTGTCTGGACGGCCATTTGCGAAAGTCCGTCTTTTTGAAATGTTGGCTTTTTTTCCCCGTTCTGTCCATCGAGTTGTCGACCAATTTTTTTTTAGTTTGCCATCCGCTGGCATATCGATTTTCAATGAGTAATAATTTGATTTCTGGACGCTGCACGGGGGAATAAATACGGTAAAAGCCCGCAGTAAATAGCCACCTAATTGAATTGGACGCCAAACTCTGCGTTTTGGCGGCATAAATAACCCAGGGTTGCCGTGGGAGTCCGCAGAGTCCCCAGAGTTGGCCAAAGAAAGTTTAGTTTTTACCAAAGGATATCAGCAAGAAGAAAAAAACCTACTTGATATATACCGTTTTTGTTGACATTTACATGTTGGTATCAGAAAGAAAATGATAACGTATCGATAATGGTACGTTTGTGGTAATCAGATCTTCCTACACAATCATTACAATTTTAAAGTAAGTAATACTTAAGAATTGTTATTGGTCACTGGTAATTTCTATAAAAACTTCATTGCTATACAGGTTAAGATTTTTCACTTTTGGGTACAACTGCACTATTGCCAGCAAAACTCATTTCCTATAAACATTATAGCTACAGTGCATGGTCACTGAATGGATTTCATTCTAGCTGAAAACCGATTTGGATAAATTTATGTAAATGTGCCCATGCACACACATGCACATGTTTATACATTACACCCTACACTCTAAACAGCAAAAGGACATATGTAAATTTTAAAAGGTACATCTGCATTTTCAGAGACATTTGTACCTCAT